>JAVQJL010092825.1:0-14858 GCA_036024295.1 Nannoperca obscura
GCCCCCTACGCAGACACCCTGGACTCTGACGCCCTGAGGACCACGCTGATGCAGAAGAGCGAGGAGCTGAAGACCAGCCTGGAGCAGAGTGTGAAGGATCTGCAGGCTCAGCTGGGGCCCTACACCGATGACCTGAAGCAGAAGATGGACCAGCACCTGCAGGACTTCAAGGAGAGTGTGGCGCCCGTGACAACGAAGGTCCAGAGTGAGCTGACTCAGAGAGCCCAGCAGGTGAAAGAAATGGCTGCCCCCTACGTTGATGAGCTGAGGGAAAAACTGGACCCCTACGCCCAGGACCTCCAGGCCCAGCTCGCCTCCCTCTATGAGTCCTTTGTCAAAACCAACTAAGTCAACCTCCACCTCACGTTAAACAGAAAGGAACTGCATCCGAAGAAACATGATTCTCTGATTCCCAGAAACACATCCATGTGGTTAAAAATATGACAAAACAAGCTTTCCAGTTTTTGGATATGTTTAAAGTATTAAATAACAAATAATAAATATTGAGTGTTGGTCTATGACCACACAGTGTTCTTTTCCTATATTATGGAAATAAAGTAAAAGCAAAACATAAACTTGCAAGTCTGTTGTTATTTACACAGTCCTGGGGACATTTTAAATGAGGATGAGGAAGTTAGACAAGTGACAGTATATTTTGTTCTTTTTCAAAATTCTAATGAAAAAGAAATATATGACAAATGGAAATCGGCAATTACACGCATCCATATCTAAATGTGGTCTTTTCTCCAATGTGGTTACTCACACCTCACACTCATCCAAATCTGCTTTAAAGCAAGGGTATTTAGTTTGTTTCTTTTGAGCTACTTTACAAATGTCACATACATGAAAATGATGCAACAAATATCTTGGAAAATAATTAGTGCCATCTGGTGAACATATTACAGTGTCACTTCAGCATAAAAACATTCATGTGTAGATATGGGCAGCATAGTGGGCAGACATTTTCAGTGCACTGATATACATTTTTACAGTTATATGAAAGCGGGAAACTTTCTATTTTAACTCAACAAAAAAACCTTTGGGGAATAAAGCCTGCCTTGTTTGTTTGGTGTCAGGTTGAAAAATCTCGCCCCCCCTGCCACGCCCCTGTAAGAAGCTGTGGGTCCTAGACAGGGCATGTTCAGGTTTGTCTCTGCAGGTCTGGAAGTTCATAAACACATCCTGCTTCCACCTTGTTTTTTAGTTCTCCTTTTGTGCCTCCATCCCTGCTGCCAGATTGCTCCCACGCTGCCTTACCCAGTGGCAAACAACATTCCTCTGTTCACACACTACCCTCCCCATTAACCCTCCAAGTACACACACAGCTCTGATTTCTCATTATGACTGATTATGTGAAGGTGTTTGGTTATATTCTGATGTTTTAAAGATAAATGTTGGTATACTTTAATACAAATGCTTACTGGGTTTCGCTGGATTAACTTCATGATTTCACTTTCTTTTATTTAGTTTTACTGTACTACAGTTATTTTTTCTTTATCATTAGACCTTGTACTTTTGTCCTACAGTGGTCAAGCAATTATGATTGGGAGTTATGAACCCAGTTATTATATAATTATTAAAGTAAATGAATGACAAAGTATAATATAATGATCTTTCGATATCCCTCTTCTGTTTAAACAACAAATATGAAGACTGGAAACAGCTTGCCTACCTTTGTCCAAAGGTAAAACCAGCACCTAATTAACACGTTACATTTATTTAATTTGTCAGCTTTAGAGGTGCTATTAGGCTTTTTTATTTTACTTTTGAACAGAGCCAGGGCAGCTGTTGCCCTTGCTTTTAGTATTCATGTGCATATTTACTAAAATGTTAAGCTACTCCTTTACTGAGATTTAAACTGATTTAAAATAATACCTGACCAAATAACAGATCTGTGAACACAAAGAAAGTGAAGGTTTTTGTCCTTTAGCCTAAAAGCATAACTGCACAATTAGCTTGCCCTGTCTCACCCTGAGCACCACACAGCAAATGACAGCAGGCAGCGATATGACTCAAGGTTTCTTTTTTTTGCCGATGGACACACATTAGCTGATGCATGCATCAGACCTGTGACCCCTTCATTACAGAGAGACAGTGTTATAAACTCAGCAGCCCTTCTCAGACATTTGGCTGTATTGGCACACATCTCCATCAGCTGATAGCACTCTGACTCAGAACCGGATAAAGAGCTATGTGCTGCAAGGAAAACACTAATTTTTGAACTTGAACATTCAGTTCAACAACTTTGAATAAATAGACATTAACTGCAGTAACCTTGCTGACTAAACAGACGTTTGCCTGGTGAGATCATCCAGACTAAACCAAAAATCAGCTTCCAGAGACCAACAACATCAGGCTGGGGTTACTCTCGGTCATACCATCTAAAGATGCCCTCTCACACACCATTGCCTGACAGAAATGTCCTCTGTTGCTGTTGAGCAAAAGGAGAAGCAGCTGTAGTTCATATGGTCGTGTCACATATTTTACTGTATTACCTCATGGTTCTTCTTGATTCTCTCTGTTTGTCTGGTGGTTCAGCAAAGGAATGTGCTACATTGTGTGTTTGTGGAGTCTGGCCCGTGACCTTTGTTGGAACTTGTGTGTAGTTTGGTCACACACCGTGGGCCATCACCTCTGCAAACAGAAAATATCTGGTTTACTGTAATATTCACACTGGAAATACATCTTAGAAGCTAGTGTAGATACATGTTTCACACAAAATATTAAATAGTTCCTCAAATCTGAAATAACATGGAAAAAAACAAATAAATTGTTGTGTGCTAATAAGAATAATTTGATTAAATTACTGTTCTTGATTTGTTTGTGTGTTTGAACCTGGACTGGACTTGTTATCTAGATATACAGCATCCTGTGACACACCTCCTGCAGTGACACACACGACACACTACTGTCGTGGAAGGTCAAAGGTCTTTTGTTTGCAACAGTGAAGTGACACATAAAGGTACTGAGTTATCTCTTGCATCTCATTGTGGATTGATTAGCATCAAAACAGAGAAAAGAGCATTTTCATTCATTACAAGATAGGTGAAGTATTCGGTGGGCACAGTCTCCTAATCACTTAACACATAGTTGACCCCTTTGTGTTATCACACTTATTACCTGGCTAGCCCAACCCATTTAAACTTTGTTCCTGGGTAAAGTTGGATTTCTGTAAAAAGTTACCGAACAGAGAAATCGGGTTGACAACAAAGAGGCCAAGTCCTAAAGGGCAAAGGTCATTACACATGGGCAGGGATGGATTCAGAGTTGCACTTTATACTAATAAAAGTTTGTTTTTACATAACATGTAACAATATAGCATTTACATACGTGCCAGTAAAATCAAACACTAATATATCATGGCTGGTAGACAAGAGACAAGACTAATAAGAGGCCAAGGCTTTAGTCAGATGCTGAAATATTTTTGGAGGGGTGACTGAATGTAACAATAAAACACCATCTGGGACCTTTACTGGTCCCATCTCGATTTATTTGTCTATACAACACGACACCTAGAAACTTATTTTACATAGGCTGAAATTAAATCACTACAGTGTAAGTAGTGTGGTGCACAACACCAAGTGTTCCTATTAATAAGTTAAATTCACAGTTTTTTTTACTGCTTAACTAATAGATTTTACTCCCAGTTTGGGATTGAATTCACTGTTTTTGGATTTGACATCAGTTGCGGTTCAGTGGTGAAGGTTTTATTGAGAATAGGGAAGTCTGTGTTTGATCCACTGCCAGTGCAACGGCAATCTTTTAAAACTGTAACCATAACAGGAAAATAACAGGTCTGTCTGTGTGGGATGGAGGAGTCCAACATAAATATGCACCAGGGCTCATGACAGTTACGTTCTGCCACTAAACAAATATGTGTTGCTCAATGAGCTGTTGTAAACACACACTTTAAACACTTTCTGCATCAAACGTCCCCTTTCCTATGCCAATTTCGAAATCCTGGAAATGTCTTGGAAATAACTGACCACTGTGAAAACCTTCAACATGAAAAAACAGATATTATTTCAGTTTATTAAAGCTATAGTTTCTGTAAAATCTACTTATTTTGTTCAATGTCTGCACAGTGTATTTTACAGCTGATGTGTTCTCTGTATTTTATTACCTGTAATCCTTCTTTTGTACAGTGGGTCTTTTATACAGTGCCCCCAAGCCCGAACATGCCCATTTTGTAGTGCTGACACCTGATTCACACTTGGTGGGACTTTTATAGCTCTGTGTAATGCAGCAGAACAGTCAACAAGAAAAGTGCATAGAAAATGCTATTTGTTCTGCATACAGAAAAGTCAAATATTCTATATTCACCATTTGGAATATGACAGTGGGATTGTCTTGTAGAGATCAGTTGGGGGTTGTGTGGCTGTAGGAGGGTGGATGGGTTAGGTGTCAAATGTCAGCGCTGGCAGACCATTTAGATTGAAATGCCCTTGTGAAAGGCTAATTCACATCCAGGTGCAAGGAGAATTTATATTCAGATACCACTTGGTGATAAAAAACCCTGCAAATTTGTGGTCACTTAACACCAACCCTGCAATGATCTGCAGTGGAAGAATGATTAAAGCTGTAACTCGAGTAAAGTAACAATACCACCATATAAAAAGTAAAGGCAAAGTACAGTTGAAGAACAAAGTTAGCAGCAAAAAATACTCAAGTATTGAAAGCAACAATGTCCCTTGTTAAATTACAATTATTGGTACACACTTAATAATTAATAATACACTGTTGTACCCCTATTCTAAATCATGCCATCACGCTTAAACCGGAATCTTTCTGAGCCATCTGACATGTGTACATGTGTTTTTCCACTGAGATGTAGTGGAGTATAAGTAGTGCTGGAATGTAACTATGTCTTATGCTACTTTAAACTTACTCTATACTTCTGCTTCACCTTCAGAGGGAAATATTTGCCAGCCATAGATACAAGTTACTTTACAGATTCAGGTTTTACAAGGAAAACATGAAAGCAGCTTAGAAAAAATGATGTATTGTCAACTGTGTGAAGAATATGTAAACAGAGAACTATTTTTCATGAATGTGAAACTTTTGGCTTGTTATTTCTGGGAAAGCCAGATTGCTCAACCACTCGCTCGAACGATGCAAACCTGCGAGAACTTCGGACGCTGTGTTGGTGGCACGCTGCGTGGAGGGAAAAACAGGAATCTGTGCAGACAAATATCCTCATCATCATCACCACCACCACCACCACGTGAACGCGTGCACGCGCGAGCAATCACCCCCCCGCGCGCGCGCGACACGCGCAGCGGCAGCATATTCCCGGGACTGTATAAAAGCCCTCAGTCACCGTTCAGAGGACACAGAGGAAGCTCCACCTCAGGTGAGTGAAAGGACCAGCAGGCAGCTGCAGAGAGACCTCACGTCGTCTTATTTAATACCAGCTTTAAGAAACTGCTTTCTGTTAAGTCTATATGCGCAAATTTTGTTTTACTTTTTTATTTGGGCGATGTTCAACTATAAGCTGTAACATCTATGTGTTTACCAGTTAAAAACCATAGCCTAAATTGTAGTCTTTAAAATGGATAAAAATCGATTTTGAAAGTATGCTACATCTGTTTGCATTATATTGTTGATTGCTTAACCTCCTTTAATTCACAGGTGTATCTGTCTATCCAACAACCATGAAAGCTGTAGCTCTGATCCTTGCTTTAGCAGTCATCACTGGTAAGTGATCCTGGTCTTTATCAACTTTGTTTTTTATTTATTTTTTGATTTGATGTTTGTAAATTTATCCAAAATTTCCACATGTGCCCACAATAGGCTGCAATGCCCGTGCAGTGCACCAGGCGGATGCCTCCCCAATCCGCTGGGAGGCCACCGTGGATCGTTTCTGGCAGTACATCTCTGACCTGAACATGAAGGCCGATGGAGTTGTGCAGGACATCAAGGCCTCTCAGCTCAGCAGGGAGCTAGAGTAAGTGAACTTAAGCAACTTATCATTCTTTACCTTCTCGTTTTCAACACAGTACAGTCACAACTGACCAAGACCACGTTCTTCTGCTTTTTTAGCACTCTGATCACTGACACCATGGCCGAGCTGGCAACATACAGAGATGACGTCCAGGCCAAGCTGAGCCCCTACACCGAGAGCTACACCGGCCAGCTCACTCAGGACATGCAGCTTCTGGCCAACAGACTCCAGAAGGACATGCTGGATGCCAAGGAGCACAGCACTGTCTATCTGGGTGAGCTCAAGTCCATGGTGGAGCAGAACGCAGACAATGTCCACGGCCGCATCAGCACATACACCCACAAGCTGAAGAAGCGCCTGAACAAGGACACTGAGGAGATTCGCAAGTAAGTGCACAGACTTCCTTACTTACACTTAAACTATTTAATGTCTTCGTTAATATGAAACCTAAATGTCTCTTTCTCTCTTTCACCCCAAGCACCGTTGCCACCTACCTGGGTGAGCTCCAGTCCCGCACCTCCCAGAACTTGGACACTGTCAAGGGCCACGTTGAGCCCCTCGTCCATCAGGCCAGTGACAGCGCTGCCAAGAAGGTGAGCGACATCTCTACCATGCTGAAGACACAGGCTGAGGGCTTGGGCCAGCAGCTGGAGACCCAGGCGGAGGGCCTCAAGACCCAGCTGGAGTCCACCGCCCAGGACCTGCGCACCTCCCTGGAGGGCAAGATTGATGAGCTGACCGAGCTGTTCTCCCCCTACGCCGCCCAGATCCGTGAGAAGGTTGAGGACATCATGGACAAGGTCAAGGAGACAGCCACTGCCTAATGAAAGACTGAGGGTTTTTTAAGGGGTTGTAGATGGTTGGTGGTCCACTGTTTGTAGCTGGAGGGATGTGTAAACCACTGATTTCTTAAAACCCTGGCAAAGAGGGGAAAGGGAGGAGTTGAGGATTACAGATGATATCTTCATTTGGGTGCTATATTGTTTAGGGTTAAGGGGTTGATGAGATCAAGAAGGGAGGATGAGGTGCAGATAAATGTCTGTGGGTTCTTTCTTCTCTTATTGATTCCCTTGATCACTGAACACAAGCACCCCAATCAATAACAACCTTTATTACACAGGAGACAATTATTTGTAATATGCTTTGCTTTTCTACGTTGAATTAACTGTTCTAGCTGCCCACCCCCACTCCACCCACATGGTTTTGTCTTGAGTTTCCTACATTTTGTTTGGTTGTAAATACAACTGCTGAGTTTGAGCCTCACAGGCATGGATTCCAGCCCGTATCATCCCCAAATGCACCAAACACAAGTGTCTTCCATTTCAGTAAATGCACTGAATATTTCTAGAGGTGATACTGAACCACTAAAGTGCCATTCTGTATTGTCTGCATTTCTAATTGTTGTGCTTCACAGAGAAGTGGAATGTAAAATGACTTGATGCAGTTATGAAAATCAGTGACTCTCAGTGTAACGCTGTCTGTTTGTTCTTCTGTCTGACTATAGACTGTCCCTTGTGTCAAATGCCCACCATGCTGCTCACTGTCAGTGCACTGCCTGCGGCTGCAGTGTTCTGATAAGTGCTGACTGAATAAAGAACCTAGAAAAGAGTCTGTTTCCACTGTTTGTTTTCTCTGATTGACCTTAAAGAGCAATATATTATTGAAGATGGGCTTCAGCTTCACTAACAAGTGCAGACTTTACAAGTGCTCCAGCATTATGCTTTTATCAATTTGAATCATGTTCAAACTAATCTCCAGAAGAATGGCTGTCTTAAAGGCTTTCACCAAATGCCTTACTCCGAGCAACTTCTAATTTAATTAAATGCTTCAACACTGAAAAATCTGAAACTCATCATCACCCATCGTGTTCTTACATTTAGCATGTGTTGCACAAGGCTACAGGGCTTAATTATATAAGGGCATTAATCTGAAGCCATAGAGCACATTTTCAACCACCCTGCCACACACACACACACACACACACACACATGAACTTAAATGTACTGGTCCTCAGAAGTATTTCACTTAAAGTTTGAAAAAAGTTATTCTTTGCTCCCTTTCTCTCTACATGTACTCCACCCCAATCTTCTGCCTTTCTTCATTTTCCCTCCTCATACAGTCACCCCCAACAACCCTTGGCCTACCATTATTCTAGTCCAGACTTGTTAAGATCTGTTCCCAGATTTCTTTCTCTAAATCCCAGCGGGCATCTCGGAACATGCTGTGCCCGGGATTGAATTCTCTATATGGTGACAGTCAACCATTTCTACCTTTATCTTGGCTCAGATCACATTTTAAAGAATGCAGCAGTGTTTATACAGTACATGCACAGACAGCATGTCCACATGCACATATTGTATATGTCTGCAAGCATGTGCATTCTGATGGCCTAGTGATTAGAATCATTAAACTGTTTCCTGTGTGCCTCTACACTGTCAGCCATGAATAAAGGCAAACATTTAAAAAAAACCATTTAGATTACTTTCAGTATGTGTCTTTATGAATTTACTTTTTGTCTGACCATTAGGAAACATATCTGCCCACAAACAGATAACTCATTACACTATAGTGGTTTCAGTTACACTAGAAGATTTTGATTTTCAGCTGGCTACACATCTGGACCTTCCTAAGGGGAAAAGATGGCCACGATTGTCCTCCTCTCAGATGACTCACTCCTCCAATAAAAAATAAAGTTAAAATAGTTATGCTTATTAAACTCAGCAGGATTTTCCCTTTGAAGTACAAAGCAAAGGCCAGCAGAGGACACCGTTTGTCCCTTGTTCATCTCCTCTCCTCTAACCTCTCCACTTGAATCCATGCGGCATGAAGACGCAGCTGTGTTTTCTTCTTTTGGAAGATAAAGTAAACTACATCGGCTTCATAAAGAAACACAAACTGTGAATTTCAAGAACAGAACACACATTTTCTGAGGTTAGGTTTAACCAAGGTACTAATAACTTGCTTGGAGGTGTGTGTGATTAAGATAAAAAAGTGAATTTATAAAGGTCACATGAAATGACCACTCAAGAATCTATTATTATGAATGATGCTTGCAATTTGAGACAAAAGACAAATTGTCATGGTGGTCTAGGGGTATAAGACATATACCACACAACAATAAGATCTATGGCTGGAATCAGACCGGAGTGATGCATGTTATCCCCCGCTCTCTGCCCCCACATGTCATGTTTAAGTCTCTATTCGGTCAGAAATAAAGGCAAAATACCTAAAAAATATTTTTTTATAATGTAGTTTTGAATTGTACATATATATAGTTAATTCTGAAAAGTCAATTATTTGTTAAATCAAGCTTTCTTTGACCTTCAAAACAACACCATTGTGTGACAACAACACATGTTTTTCCTTTCTATGTGTGTTAAAGGGCATTGCATGTAAAGTGAAAGAATGACTAACACCATGACTAGGTGTTTGTCCCCTGTGATATCACTCCTTTCAGAAACCACAAGTGAAACCCCTACGTTAAACTGTCCATTCTTACAAGGATCAGTCATGGATGGTAAAAACAGGAAAATCACAAGCACCCTGCCAGATCAGCACTTCTGCTCCGTCTGCTCCTATAGGGTGTCTGCACTCTGAGCACTGCCCAGCAAAACAAAAAAGTCCCAGCAAACTACCAGGTGCTAGCTAGCCTATGACTGCTAGTAACCCCTCCAAAAACTCCCCTGCAGAGATTTTACCTCTTAATACAACCCCTTCTCTTCTTTCAGTCCTTTCCCTCCCATTCAGAGCTGGCACACAACATCAGTCACCACAGGGGAGCTCGGCCAAACACAAAAACAGCCTTTTCGTAAGCTTGTTATTGCAAATTGGGAGCACGCAAGGCACGCACTTTCACGCCCTATGCCTCCAACAATTATTCAAGAAGAGCTTATATGCACGCAAGCACAAGCTCGTACAAACCACTTCATGACAAAATAGATGGAGATTTAAGTCTTTCAGAGGCAATGTGTGAGTGCTGAGGCATGTGGAGGCTCATTTAACTCAATAGTAGGCTGTTCATCACAGCGATAGCACCTTATAGGCCAAGTCATCAGCAACAAATGGGCAGCAGACTGCTTGGTGTGAAAACAGGATATGTTAAGCAGCGATGAAGCCTTCAAACAGTCAGAGGCAGACTTCCTGGCTCTAACTCAGGTCACATTTGTAATGAGGGCTTACTGGAGTTCAACTGTACTGTTTTCTGTTGCATGCTAATTTAGAAGATGGACCCCATAAGGCATTGTCTGACTCACTTCCCTTTAAAGAAAGGGAAGGTCTGGATAAAATAGACATCAAATGAGGCAATGAAATCCTTAGTGGTGCAGTCAATGGAAAAATACCCTAAAACAGAATAGTTCAATAGACGTTGCAGAAAAGCAGTGTGTTGCAAGCTATCAGTGACTTCTGTCCCATTAACAAAACACACAAGGTAAAAAAAAAGAAGGTAAATACATGTAAAGTCAAAACAATGTAACTCTGGGACATTGGTGAAAAAGTATCTATGTACATTTTTCAAGTACCACACTCGAGTATTTCCATTTTATGCTGATTTATGTAGATACATATCAGAGAGACATGCTGTACTTTTTACTTCACTACATTCATTTTACAGCCATAGGTACTAGTTACTTTTCTAATTAATATTTTAAATACCTTAGTTAAGTATTGCTTACACGTTAATGCATCAACAATAATGATCAAATACTACAATAATAAAACACTGATACTGACATTCTGCAGCATGACTATACCTTTACTTTTTATAACATTAAGTAAAATTTTGCATGACATTTATTTGTATAGGAGTACTTTTATGATGTGACTTTGCTACTTTAACTTAAGCAAAGGGTCTGAATATATATATATATATAACACTACAAAGACATGAAGTATGCAACAGGCCAAAGCACTTAGCAAATAGCAGTATCCATACATAACAGATAAGGGCATGGAAGTGAAAACAAATGTAATCTTATAGAAAATCTACATGACGGGAAGAATGTGTTGCTTGACATCAAAATCTAAATATCCCATTATCAATAAATGTAACTCTGCTCGACAGAGTCCATGTTTGGCCAACACTTCGGGTCCAAAGGAGGTTCCAAATCGATCAGGTCTATATGTAATAATGCTATCAGTGCTGAACTATGTTCCATCTACATCCCGCCTCACATTATCTATTGACACCATTGTTGCAGAGAGACAAACTCTGATCCTTTAAAAAAGCACTTCCATTAACGCCATCACCAAGCTGTTAAATATCACATTTTTTATTTTACACCAAACCTCTAACAGGTTATTGAAATGACCCTGACCCTCTGTAAATCATATGTGAATAACAAGACACCTCTAGATTCGCCTCATCAGTCTGTTGCATATCACACCATTTTAATGCACTTAGTGACTTATTTGGCATGGGGGCTTGTTCCAGTTGTGCCGTAAAGTGTGGTTTGATGCAGTTCCATCGGCGCTGGTCAATAAAGGGGGCAGTGACACCTCAAGGTCACCGCGTGTTCATGTTGACTTGGGCTTTTGCGTCACCCTCCTGGACCCGAGCGGGCTTATAAAGAGGAACACACGTCAGCACTCAAACACACTCGATTTATTTTTCTCCTCTGAGACGAAGAACAGGTATGTTTTTACATTTCATTCGCATCACTCCTCGAACTGAAACTGCAGGACACGGAAACGTACAGCTTTAATGACAAACACATTGCGTTAAATGTATTTAATCATCTAAAGTGACTTATCTCTTCCTTTGTATCGTGTGTGTTAAAAGTAGTATGGGGGGGGGGGGCATAACTGGGAAAATAAATCTACAAAAATAGTTGGAAAGGAAACTTTTAGCTGTTAGTTATTACATTGTAACCAACGGACAGGACGTAAAGGGAGCTGTCCAGTCGCCGTGGTGCTGACATGCGTGGACGCTGTTTTTAAAGATTAAAAAAAAAGTCTTTGTGCGCGACATCGACCTGTCTCCGTGCTTCCTCCTCAGAGTCACAGCCAAGATGAGAGTGTACCTTGCAGTTGCCGTGCTGATGCTGGCTTTTGTCGCATACACACGTAGGTCTCGTGTCGGTTACGCCCTTAAAGCGTGCCAGCTGTACTTTTCTTCTTCTTATGATTATTATTTATATACCTTCTGTCGTGTCGCGTAACTTCCTCTGTCTCTGCCCACCGCAGAGGCTCAGGAGGAGACCATTGAGCAGAGGCTCGCGAAGTTTGGCGACCAGATGAGCGAGATGAGCAGGACCCTGGCAGAAAAGGCCAAGTCTACCTTTGAGCAGATCCACACCAGCGACTTCGCGGTCAATTCAAGGTGGGCGCGCGCACAAGCAATACTGATAATAAGTGGGCTACATGCACACGTTGACACTGTCTAATACACGGCTTCCCCCCTCAGAAACTGGATCCAGGAGCAGATTAAAAAGGTGACGACCAAGTTCTCGGACGGTTCAAAGTAGACCAGCCTACAACCTGCACCCCCCCCCCCCCCCACCTGTGACCACTGACCTCTTCACTCTCCCCTGTTGGGCTGATATGTCACATGACACATTAATCTTCTGACCAGGCAAAATGGTTACACTGCCTCTCCATAAGGAGAGGTTTTTATTTTTATTATTTCTTTTAATTTGTGTGTAATTCTTTTGAAGAAACAATGTGAAAAGGTGCAATAAAGACATCCGGAAATAAAAGAAAATGTTTTTTATATAAATCCTGTGTTAGCAGCAGTATTTTGTCAATGTGAAGAAAATAACTTCTTAGTGTACTGAATTAAGGCAGAAGAGTCTGTTAGAGATGTCTGATATCAATAAATGAAAAGTTCTGGTCAATGACAGTATGGCCTCCATGTGTTATATAAATCGTTGCAATTCATTTCCTTTTTAAATGTTTTTAAATCTATTACAGAGTTCTAAAATCTTGCTGACATATATGATAACTGGCAAAAACTATATATCTGTATATATATAGACAAAAAATGACTGACAGATTTTTTATTTTTAACAAATCCAAGTTTTACGGGCAGTAGGTTGTATTTTCTTTCTTTGCACTCACTTGCATTAAACACTTCTTTTTTTTTAAATTAAAAAATATATATTAAGAGGCAATCATGCCAAGTTGTTGGTTGTCACATCCGAGGAATTTGCCTTGGTTTTTCGGTGCATAACGGTCACAATACACAAAGTCAGAGAAAAGAAAAGAAACAATAAAACATATTTAAAATATATCTGTTTTAAAATAAAAATAGCTGTTTAAAACAAAGAGTTTAAAAACCTAATCTTCAACAATTACTAAATTGGGCAAAAAGTGTGAAACATGAAAACCGTTGGAGTTGGAATACTAACTGATTACAATAAGTTTTTGCTAAACTCAGACATTAACACAGTTTCCAGGTGTGCAGTTTCATTACATTACATTACATTTAGGCATTTAGCAGACGCTTTTATCCAAAGCAACTTGAAAAATGAGAGCATGTAGAGCAATAAGTGCATGGAACCATGATCATAAACAACAAGATGTCTCATCAAACGTGTAAGGGCTGGTGATGAATCACAAGTGCTATAAGTAAGTACATCGGTGTCAATGGCAGAATCAAAAGAGCATTAAATCTAAGAACAGATTGTCTTTGTACATTGTCAAGATACAAGACATTCAAAGTAAAATACAATTCCACTGTGTCAAATGCAGTTCCTCATTTAAACATGTCTCCTCATGCAATAATATAACAATCAGTGGTATATTAAACCATGCATCTGTGTTTCATGCCACTAAAAACCTAAACATAATGCGCAGATAATCAGGTCCCGTGTTAATGAGATTTATGTTTTGTTTTTGAGAACAGTACTTTAGAGCTGACATCTAAGATATTACACTTACTGTCTTGTTAAAAAACTAACCAATGTTGTGAATGGATGTGAAAAGCGCAGGTGTCTTTGCATATGTGATGTAACTAAAGTTCTGTTGATGCTCTGTTTCTTTGTAACATCTAGAGACACATTAAATAAAAAAACGACTTAAATTCCTAAATGTCAAAAAAACATTTGCCTTTATAAGTTTATTAAACAAGCACTGTCTGATCACAATGTGACTGAATGAACCAAATAATGAATTTACCCCTTCACCCGTCAATATCATATGAATGGACACTGAAATTGATCACATAATCAAACAATAGCCAGCAGCATCTGATAGATAATAGTTTATTTGCATTAATAGCTGGTACCAAAGGGCAAGTGCCAACATGACCGAGTTTCTGGCATTTCACAACTCTTGGGCTAAAGTCACTGTTTATGCAGGGTTAATCATCCACCAGTTGTCCCAGTGCTTTGAGGTCTTCCTGTAAAGAGAACAGGATGACAGAGGTCAGAGGTCACAGATGGCAATTCTTGAACCAATTACTTTTACTTCGATTAGAAGAAGTAAAATTGCAAATTTTTCATTCATTGAGCATATCCTCTTCAGCCTTTTCACTAATTAGAGAATACCCTGGACATGGTAGGAAAGGGTTGCGCTCCAGCTGTTGGGTTTGGAGGAAAAGCTACTTCCTAATGTGGCTAACTTAAAGGAACATGACCAAAGGTGTCATCACAAAGCTCCTACATTAAATGAAGGGGCACTATCATTTTCGAGATTTATACAGAATCCAGTATTTACAAACAGATAATATACACTCACAGTTGTATACTAAACAAAACACAATATCTACCGACTTTAATTTAAAGAGTTAAACTGTGTATATGTTGATTTGTGTCAATTATGCAATAATAAATATAACTTTTCTGATGCACAGTGGGAGGCTGCAGTCATGTCAGGGACACACACACACACACACACACACACACACACACTTGGCTACTGAAGCATAGTACCGCCAGTGGCCACGCATCGGCAGTATGTGCATTGATTTCAGTAG
>JAVQJL010092827.1:0-18106 GCA_036024295.1 Nannoperca obscura
GCACACACACAGACATAGGTGTGTGTATATATATATATATATATACACACACACACCTATGTCTGTGTGTGTGCAATAATGGGTGAGTGTGTGAGAGAGTGTGAGAGAGAGTTGTCGCTGTATCGGCACCAAAGGGAGAGGGCGTTCTGAATGTAAATGAAGTGTGTCAGGGTTACCCTTGCATTCAGTGTATGTCGTGTGTGTGTGTGTGTGTGCATTATCAGTGTGTGAATTATCTGTGTGTGGGGCTGTCAGTGTCTTGATTTCATTCATAAAAAAATAAATAGACATCAGTATATCATCATGTTTTTTTGACTCTCAAAATTATATAAATATCATTAACACCCTTAGTCAGTTTGCAGCATACTGGCTCTTATTTTATAGAGGTATGCGTGCAGTGGTCTCCGAAAGCTATGGGTGGTGGGTTGATCATTAAGGGTCTCCCTGGTGTGTTTGCGCTGGTTTCCATGGATTTTGAGGATAAAAGACAAGCCATTTCAGTGACATTAACCCATCTTTGTCTCCCCACTTGACTGATGGTAGTTGTGCCTGTAAGCAGGTGTTTCATTCATAAAGCCTGGAAGACACATTTGAATGGAGAAAAATACTTTATCGCATGGTTTTACTAACCATTGTCCAGATATCCTGCTTTGTTGTGCCTTGTCCTCCAGTAACACAGCTCTCACAATTGATTTAGGCTGACAGAGTACCTGTTTTAAATTATACTGAGCCAATCTCTGGGCACCACAGCCAAATTGAAGTAATAATTAGATTGAAGTATCTGCAGGATTACCTCACCACCGGTTTCCATTAAAGAAGTATGGTGTGTTTGTGCTTGTGTAAATCTGTGTGCTTGCAGGTACTTAATCAGTGCTTGCCAGGCATGTTAACCACAGGTAGCTGCTGGGAGCCACAGACAGCTATTGGGGAAAAGCTAGTGGTGTCTTTTGCTTTAAATTTGATCTACATCAAGGTTACACTATATGCAAACAACATCTCAATAGGTGTCTGAATTTGTTGTGAGTGTGGTTTGTGTGTCTTTGAAAGACAACGGCTGTGTTCATTTCTGTGCAGCAGGTCTTCATCCATTTTTCTTCTCCTTCTTAGAGGTCAGTGTTCGTCACAATATCAAGGATGTGTGACATCCTGGCCCTTTGACAAATGTGCTGCACTTTTTTTGTCCATGCCAGCTGACACCACTTAAAAATATCCTTATATCTATGTAAAGCTACATTATAGGGTGTTATCAACCATTTATTAAATGTTCATATACTGCTTATAAATGCTAAATAGGGGGGTTAAAGTAAACTGATCCCACGCTGTAAGTATTTTATGTTTAAGTGTATATTTGGTACCACACATTTGACCCCTGCTGCTTATCATTCATAATCACTATATACACATTTAATAAATTGTTTATAACAAACTTTAATGTAGTTGTAGGCAGATAAAAGTGTTTATTAATACATTTTTCAACAACTCGAACTCCTTCATACGTGCAGACTAGTGTATAAACAGATTATAAAAGACAATATGGTAAAACACAGTTAATATAAAGTACTAATACATAATCAAAAACACTTAAAAGTGTCTTTTTATCTAATATGCAACTACATTTTATTGTGTTACAAACCATTTCTGAGGTGTATGTATGTAAATGTAAATGCCAAAGGGGGGTGGGACAGTTAAAGTAATGTGTTACCATTTATTTTAATTATAGGTTTTTTGCTTCCAGATGATAATGAAATCATAACCATAACCAAAGTTATTCAGAAAGCTTTAAAGTCAAATCACACAAGAATGTTTCAGTTTCAAGCTGCGGTCCTACCAGACTCAAATGACCGCCTCAGTTCACTCTATATCACATTGCTTATCCCTTGTCTTATGCACCCAGATGTGCACCCTTGGATATGAATGAGGTTTTGTCAGGCTACTGAATAGACCCTGTGTCATGTCAGCAGACTCAAACATTTACTGTGAAAAATGTCCCTCCGTTCCTAGTACGAGGATGAAATTCACTGTATTTCTGTCTAATGTAGATTCCCTCGTCTTTTACTGTTGCATGTTATTTTATTCAAGGCCCATTTCTACAGTTACATAGTGTGCGTGTCATGTAGAGACAACTGAAGAGCAGAGCTGACTCTGTACATTCAGCAGGAAGCTATACAGTCCAAATTAAGGTATAATGATCTTATTTTGATTCAAATCAAATTCTGTAGACTGCCTGTGGTTCAGCAAAGCGCTGTTGTCGGACCATAAAAGCAGCATTTGGATGAGCACACCGGGTGTCATTTGCTTTTGAAGCATTTTACACTGTGTGCCATAATATGTCAGCTTACAACATGTCCTCAATTGCCCTACAGAGGCAAGTTGGGATAACAAAAAAATCAGCTGTTAAGAGAGTGTGAGTAGCCTCCTGAAAACCAATATTACTGTAGCTTTAGCGCTCAAATTATTGTAAAAGTGTCAATACCCCAAAATGATTACGCTGAAGTATAAATAAAATAAATGCTATGGTATGTGGAATTGGAAAAATACATTAATAAAAATAAATTCTGAATTTTTCAAGGAAAAATCTGCTCATTCTGAAAAATGGCAATAAATATGCCTTTGGCAGTCATCATTCATGCATCCATGAAGTATTTGCAGTTGGTGTGCAACCATAAGCTGCACAAAAACATTAAAGTATTATTGCTATTTATTATGCTATTTCATTTCCATTCTTTTATTTTATAAACATTTGGAGTCATTATGTTCACTGGCAACGTGTTTACCAGTGGCATGTTTTTATACTGCACACTGCACAGAATTTGCAGGAAGTTTGTCAGGGTGGATTATTTGGGGTGGGTGGTCATGCGTGTGGTTTGGTTTAGGCAACAAAAGCACTTTGTTTAAGGTTAGGAAAAGACTGTGTCTCAGTAAAATGTTAATAAAATAAACATGACATGTCCCGTGCTTCATCACGTCAGTGTTGACTTTTTCAGTATTAAACCTAAAGACCTTGATCTTTCCATAACCTTTACCAGGTGCTGTGACTGACTAAACACAACTGTGAAACATGGTCGCCATGCTTTTAATTGCCATGATGTCACATTTTTTAGGGAACATTTTGCACTTTTGCAGATTCGTTCAGTATGAACATTTTGCAACTTGGCAGATATCTTCATTAAAAGGTTTCCTCATTATGTTGATTAGGTCCATTCCTTCAGTTTTGTCACTCTGAACAATTAAATGAGTGTTACCAGTGTCACCTTTAGTATTTTGCAGTCAAATTAATAAATTTTCTGAAATAGTGTTAGTCTGAATAGTTAGATAAGGCAGATAAGAGGTGTGCTGAGGTGAGATTTATTATATAGTGCTAGTGGTTCTTTGTTTTGCATTAGTGTCTATTCAACATGGCTGCTGAATGATGGTCTTTGTGTGGTCTAAGGATGTTAAACACAATGGGATTCATTTTCAGAGAAGTTACACCATCTTTTCATAATGAAGATTAATAAAAATCTTTTCATCTCTTTCCAGGGCCAGCAGAAGCCTCCAAAGAAGTGTAAGTACATCAGTAATGTTCTAACTATTTAAAATATTTATGAAGCTCATATTCTGTGGCCTCCAGGCTTTGTACATTCAGATCACACTTTATGCCTTAATGGAATACCTTTTTATATCTAAATACAGTATAGTATTAATGCATTATAAGTCTGTTTTGTGACTGAGTATTTTAATTAAATGATTGTACACAACTATAAAAATACCTATATTCTTTTTGTATTTTATTAAGCTAACAAATACCTCAAAACAAAAAAAAGTTTCATATAGAGGACAGCTTTGGGGAGGGGCACCATTTCCCAAGCATTTCCTGGAATCAGTGTGCTGTGTGTGTGCTCCTTGATAACCATCTGAGCCGCCAGCACAGGACCCATGAGAGCTGACAGCAGCACACTACTGACTCACTGAAGAGCTAATCACAGCTTCCTAGGACTATACTACACAGCAAAATATCACACACGTGAGCACACACACTCACACACGTACACAAATAAACAGAGATAACTGGCACGTGAAACACAAGATTAAGAGAGTAATACACCCCAAAAGTGAAATGTATGTCATTACTTTATTTGCACTGCTGGAAAAGTAACACACAGTCAATTAGACAGTGCAGCTCAACAACAAAAGATGAGGTCATTGGAAACTGGTTGTTTAGTAGCCTGATTCCAGATCTGAAACAAACATTGGTTTGCTCAGAAGTGAATTAGCAATATTCCTTACAGGGCTAATGCAGCATACCTCAAATGTTCTGCAGCTATGTGATTTGTGAGTTTTAGTATCCTCTGTGCTCTTATAAGAGCTGACCTGACCTGTGCTCCTTCTCTCAATCAGGACAGAAGATCCCTCTGCAGAAGATGAGAAAAGACGGTATTTTGCTATTTTTCACCCAATTTTTCACCCAATTTTTGTCTGCATTTATTGTGAAATTCTTTTTCCGTGGAAGACATTTCAACATGTCACAGTATATCTTTTATAATACTGTGGCATGTCAAAATGCCTTCCATTATGTAACTTAAGTTATCAATAGACTCTACTCTACTTTAGATTTGAGCTTAAGTCAGAATTTCCCTATAAATATTAGTGACAGTTATTCTAAATTACAGTAGTATTCTCAATATTTACAAGATCTGACAGTCTCTGGTAATAAATCAGTCTTATTATCTACTTGGAATATGGATGGATGTGGATGGATAGACTAAAATCATCAAATCTTTTTAAATTAGTAATTTATCTGCATGTATCAAATATCTTAATGTAATTACACAAAGGCTGTTAGGGTGCCTGTGTTAGCTCTTTGCTTTGTCCACAGCTAATAGCCAAAACCTTCCACCATCCACAGAGATCACATTAAAATCATTGACTATGACTGTGACACCTTCTTCTAATAATTTAATTTCAAAACAAGATGCAAAACCAGATAGCAAAAACAGATAGAATTTCAAGTCACACCTAATTATCAATTTCATGCATAACAACGCCACATGTATTGGTATCTTCCAAGAACAGTTAGAAAGATATACTGTAAAGAGTCAATACATTGCTCAAAGGAGAAACTGTATTCAATTGAGCACCACCACAACAGAATTCAATCCATACTTTGTCTTTTAATTTCCACATTATTCTCTTCTCCTCTCAGGAACTATGGCGGCGTATATGTAGGTCTACCAGCAGACCTGACCACTGTGGCTGCGAGTCAGTCCAAGTCCACACGTAAAGGTAAACATCTATAATGCTGCACTGTACATCCCATATTCTCTAAAGAGAATGAAGGGCGCTGTTGGTGTGGTGAACTGTAGGCTATATTATATATTAAGATGGTGCCTCTGACATTGATGAGCATCTTGTGGTGAAGCAGCTCAGGGCGTAGAAAGAAATAATCCCTAGTTGTCGAGCCACCTCCGCATGAAATCACATGCATGCCTGCAGCGTCTTTGGTTTTATTTGACCTTTGTTTTTACCAAATCTTAATGAGAAGCGTTCCCTTTACTATAACAGTTTGGCTACTTATTGTTGTGAAAATAAATATGGTTCACAACATTTATTTTGACAATGTGAAAGTCATTTTTTTAATAGAATTTTAGTTCGTGTAGAGTACACAGCAGATACAGATAGAGTTTTCAGAGCACATCCATGATAGAGTAAATAGCATAATCTTTTCCCAATTTCCCCTCTCCCCAACTAGTTCCATCTACAAGCTGGAATTATATAATATAAAAGTGTACTGAAACAGGAAGATGCTGGAATTCAGGTTTTATATTTAGAAAAGAAAGAAAAAACAAAGGATTGAAGGGGAGTAACAAGTATTGACTCTTTTTTCCACTGAAGTCTCCCTGTTCATACTGCTGGATAGATTGTGTGGGTATTTTTGGATCACAGCCTTGACATTAAGACAGAAACACAAAAACAAAAAATGTGTCAAATAATTGTCCTAAAATATCCCGGCAGTGATTCTGTTTTTTTCTCCCCCTTGCATATTAGCAGCTACTGAAGGGAACACAAAACAGGTACTCTGAAAAACAAGGCTGAAAAACATCATCTGCTCCTCTGTATCTCTTCTCTTAAAGTGAGCATAAGCTGGTACAAAGACCCACATGACCTCGACATGACTCTATTCTTTCCTGCATATTCATTCACCTGGAGACACTCGCATTGCAAGCAGAATCAGAACGTACGTGCTCCGATTCCGGCTCACCACACACTGAATAAAGTCTCAGGCTTTAACACTCTTACTGAGCAGGCATGTGGACAGCTTGCAGGGACTCTGAGGACGCTGCCTCGTGGAGTCATGGGTGGCACAGTGACGCAGGGACGCACAGTGGAAGTCTGCATACGGCAAAAAAATCTTTGCAAAAAAAAACAAAGATGGGCATCGAAGCAGACGAGCACCCGTCCTGGGACTGGCAGCTGTGGGCGGCGGCAGCAGGCATTGTGACAGCCATCTTGGCTTCTCGGTCATGGCCCTGGAAAGTTCTCTTTCTTTCTCAGGAGGAGACAGGGTACCCAGCCAGCTCACTAACTAACTGCCTGGGACTCGCTCACATTCCCAATTTCCCCCTGCAATAATAATACACAGCTCAGTTATTTCTCTAAGATGCCATCAGTGATTCATTGTGTGGTGGAGACAGAGAGTTAGAGAGACAGAGTGAAGTCTGAGTTTCACAGAAGGCAGCAAACACATTCCTATTAATGCATCACAGAAGATCTCAGCATTATTTTTTAAATAATATTGATTTCAATCACCATGCTACTGCAACAGAAGAGTCTGAAAATGATTTTAATCATAATTATTTTAGTAAATCATTTAAATGCTAATAACAACAATTTGTTAAGTCAAGAGTGTTTTAATCAATCCCCAAATGCCCTGGTTGCGTCAACCAGGTCGTACCTGGTGTCACGTCACTTGTGGCCCAGACTGATTTAGTAACATTAGCATATGACTCATGATACTCAGAGAGTCTCTCTCTTTCTCTCTCTGTCTGTCTGCCTCTCTCTCTCACTCTCATGCTCTCTCTGCAGCATGTTGTTTGTACCACTGAAGAGCTCTGAATTTAGTGCTTCTGGGTAATTCACACAGCTCTTATGGTCTTTCTGAGAAGCGGACTCCCCACACAGTTTGTTCATATGTCACAACATAAACGTGATCTAATGTGCAAAAGCAAAAACTAAACTGTGTCATTAAATTGTATTCAGTTGCAAAAAATATTGTGAACAAAGGAAACATACGAAGAGAGACAGAAGTGGTGATTTTGATTTATCCTTTCTTGTTTTTCTTACAGTTTATTGATATTTGTTTGTAACACCTGCACTGATTTTATAATAATATATTTTATACATTATGTATCTTATTCTATTGCTGGTGCAATTGTGTATTTTTCTTTTTGTCAAGCTTTCAGCCATATCTTTTGGCCTTCTGTAGCTGACGGAGTTGTTAAGTTGTCATGGAGATCATGGAGATAAATATGAATTTTTAGTCACATATATTAATCAAACTGCTGCTTCAAAGGTCAAGGATTAACCTTCAAGCTCAATGTTTTTGTTCATCTCTCAATACTTGTTTCCAGTTTCTCTACCCTATCTGTTGCACTCAGTCCCAAGCCCATTTGTTCCTGCTGAAGTGGTAAATCCCGGAAAAACAGGTCACAAATATAAAGTTTCATATTTTTAAAAGGCTCAGTGGTTTCCTTAAACAGCTGGGCCCCGTAGGCATTAGCAAATGTGACCTAAACAGGAGTGAATAGTTAATTTGATGGGATCTATTTTCAGCTGCGGATTAATACACATTTGGTACTCTACAAAGTATTTACAGCAGCAGGAGAGTGTACGTGAGACTAAAATAATCTACGGTGCCATGTTCATCATAATGAAGCAATGGTGTGACTCAATGAAGTTTCTAATTGTTTTTTAATAACAATGGAAGTTCACGCCACAGAGGATTAAGCTGTATCAGGCGTTGGACATGTTATGGCTATATAATCAATTCATTGTTTGTTTTTGTTTTTGGGACTTGTTAATAAGAAAAATATAGAATATCACCAGCCTTATCTTTTACCATAAAATCTATCCAAACACCACAGCTGGATGATCATTTGTCAGCCAGGCTCTTGACAGTTGTCTCTTCTAATGAATGTACAACATCCTCCGCTCTCCAGGACCCTAGAGGAGAGTGGAAATAGGCCAACTTTTGACACTTGAGATTCAAGAGATGTTCTTTCCGCATTACACAAAACGCCTCTGTGTGTGTGTGTGTGTGTGTGTGTGTGTCTGTGTGTGTGTGTGTGTGTAGCCTTGACTGACCAATTGCATAAAAATAGGGATAGGGAATAGGGATTTTCTCACCATGCTTGAACACAAGCTTACTGTTTACTTCTTGTGTCTGTTTTCTTCAGAGTGACGCCCACTAGCTGCCAAGCTGTGTTGCCAGTTGTCAATCACACTGATACCAAGGGATTTCATGTTGTGTCTTTTAATTGCAAGCCACCTGTCAACTTTTATTGTCGCAAAGTTTACAATGTTCACCTGTGGTAGAGGCAGAATATACTGCAGATACAAAGAGCTGATTTATGTACTGTGTATTTACAACATGTTATAAAAAGAGCTGCATTGTGCCCACAGCACAGCAGCACATATTTCTGAACCCTGTCTGAGACATTATATTTTTGGTATATTGGTATATTCCCTGTTCCTTGATGTCTACATTTCCTCCCTGCTGCTGCTGCCTCACTTTCCCTGTGTGAGTCCCAACCAGAGGCCTTTGGCTTTGACAGCGTGTTGTGCTGCTTGTCTCTCCCTCTTTTATCAGCTCCTCTGTGCCCTTTATGGTTGTTCCTCCTGTATATGATGAATGTCATTGCCTTTGCTCTATTCAATTAGTCTAACAGGGACAAGGGGGCAGAATGTGGATGAATAACACAGTCTGAAGTAAAGACCTCTATATTAAAATGTCACTGTGGCACATTGTGGGATAGCTGTAAAACGCTGTGCAACACAGCATGTTGTTTGAATGCAGTAGGGGTGGGGTGTACTTAGAGAAGTAATGTCTGTTGCAAAGGTGTAGTTGTAGACATTTTGGGGAATATGTTTATTTGCTTTCTACAAAGAGTTAGATGAAAGGATTGATACCACATGTCTATCCACAATATGAAGATTCTGCCAGCAGCAGTCTTAGCTTAGCTTAGCACAAAGACTGAAAACAGGGAAACAGCTAGTCTGGCTCTGTCCAAAGGTAAAACCCACCCACCAGCATCTCTAAAGCTCTCCAATTAACATATTATATCTCGGTTGTTTAATTTGTATGTGTAAAAATGCCACATTGTGGTTTACGGTGGCTCTTTATGCTAAACTAAACTAACCAGCCGGCTGTAGCTTCAAATTTACCGGACAGACATGACAGTGGTGCTAATCCTCTCATCTAAATAAACATATTCCCCAATATGTTGTACTACTCTGTATGATGTTATGATTAGAGAATGAATGACTGAGGTGATTGGGTTTGTTCAGTGATGTTTTCACCGTGTTCTGTCTGTCTTTCATTCACACATACACTTTTCGTCTTTCACACACAAATGACCTGCTCATTATAAATATCCACGCGCCTCAACTTGACTGCATCTGTGAAACTCATCTATGATCATCTGATTGAATTATTTATGATTAAAGACTTTTATATTGTCCACGCACAGCTGTGGTTATATTGGTTGTGGTCTTTGTTGAAATGTATGCCTTTGGTAATCAATGAGCTTTGAGACTTGAGGGATTACATGTGTTCTTAGTGAGTGTCATAGACAGACTGCCTGACAAAATCAAGCGAGGATTGTTTAGGGGAACATTTATCATTGAACTGAGGGCTTTTATCCACCTGCAACATTATAAATCACAGCTCCATCTCGGTAATTGAGTGCAAGGGAAGGAGGGGCAGGAGGTGGTGGGGAACTCCGTCCTGTCTCTCATGGCACAGCAGCAGTTTAGCCCCTCCAGTGACCGTCTCCACATCAGGACTGAAAAAATATAAGCTGCTGTCATACTGAGCAAGATAAAACAGAGCTTCCCTAATAAGTCACCAAGGGACAGATAGTGGTGGAATGTAACATAACTAACATAACGTAACATAAGAATGTAATATAACAAAATATATTTACAAGCTACCCAGCAGTATATAAAGCAATTAAAATGCCACCTTTACCAGCTACAACATACAAGTGACATTAATGCATCAATAATTATAATCCAGTATTATAATATACCATTCTGCATAATGAGTAATTTTACTGTAGGTACTTCAAGATGTACCTCAAACTTATTTTGGACACACACTCAGTTTTATCCAAATTAAAGCCTCAATAAGCTTCATAAGTAACACAGTCCTTATGATCAGATGCATACAGAGGCACACTAACTTGCAACGCAGCGGCCTCATTACTTTTTCTCTGTGGACGTTCCAGCTACATGAATGGAAATGGTTCAATACAAACTTTCCATTTTGTCTGTACTGTATAACTACACGACTTGTTATATAATCAAGTACTGCAGAGAGTATTGGGTGTGAAATCCCACTCAACAACATGTTAAGTTAATGCAGACTAAGCCATTGACTTGCAATCTGTCTTTTAAAATCAAACTAAAGTTTCCACAACATAGTACTCTTACTACTGAGTGGTGTTCTTTGCATCGGCATCAGATAAAAATCTGCCTGTGTGTGAAGTGTGAGAGCTACGTGATTGGGAACACATCCTTAATCAGATCATCTGTGCATCTGGCCCACTGCGACATCACAGCTGCTCTTTCTCCAGCTGAAATGTTTAGTCAACATTGGCGTTTCCCCTGACTTGCTCCTCTGTGTTGTTGTCTATGATTTACCTCTAACCTAGTTTACTGATTCAAATGAATGATGAAATGATAAGAAATTAAAACAGACATTTCTAATATACTACATTCTACATACCGATAGACATAGAATTTCCTGTATTCTGTTTTGCAGTTTTAATAGAAATCAATGTTCTTTAAAGTTTTGTTCAAGACCTACTTTGACGCATGTCAATCAAACTGCAACTTTAAACTTTGGAGACAGGAGTGTCACAGTAAAGATTTCATAGTTGTCTGAGGTATTTCAGGAGTTTTATATTTTAATAATTCCAATTGAAAGCAGCTCCCTTTATCTTGTGCATTGCTTTGTGGGAAAATAGTGGACAACAGCAGCCTCAATAGCACAAAAAAGATATCAAGTGTTTTGTTCACTATGCATACTGGCTTTTGCCAAAAGAGAGACGTCAGTTAAAATTATACAGTATATACGTCTACAGAATTAATCTATTATAGGTCTTGAACAAATATATCATCCACCAAATAGCAGAGGAAAGAAACTGCAAATTTTTGCCCTGTTAAATGTTTTTTAAATGTTTAACTGTTCCACACATTATTTGTGCCCAGATTCTCGTAAAGAAAAAAATTACACCTATGCAGCATGTACATAAAACTACAATATTGTAGCTTGTAACTTCCCCCTTTTTCCAGTAGATGTCTCTGCAGCACAGCCCAACTTCAACCTTAGCGCCAGCAAGAAAGATCCAGGACACTCAAACATCACGTTTGGTTCCTATCTACAGTCCCTTTGAATTATCCATGAAAAGTGAGAAGCATGTCCTTCTTCTGCACCCAAGGCCTCTGCAACTGCTTTAAGGGTAAACACAGTGATAAAATGATGAAAGCCAGCCAGCAGCTCTCACAATCTTCTCCAGATGACTTGTGAAGCCAGAGGGTTACACTAATCTTTGGCGCCAGAGTTGTTAATCTAGCCCAATAACTGTAACAGGGTGTTAATCACTGTTTTGGTGGAAAAAAGCTTGCCAGCATTTCCATGGCAATCAGGCCACTTAGAGGCCCCTGTGAGCTTACTCTGATGAGTTTACTGCCGATGTCAGGCTCAATCAAGGACACTACTTTATGGTTTTCACAATAATGAGGCATAAACCTGAAAATGGGTGTTTTGAGTGCAAAATATTCCAGATAATGACTTATCTGGCCTTTAAACATTATACTTGGTTACTGATCAAACTCATATTATTTAGCCCACATAAAAACACGCATGCTACCGTTGATGACATTAAGGTTACGTACGTATACAATGGTGGGTATGTTATGTTATATTGTTTCAAGTACTCACTTTGTATATATTTATGTGTTTATTCCAGACATGTTTTATGACATATAAAACAATGTCCTTTGAATAATAATTTCAGTCCATCAATCCATCCATCCATCCATTATCTATATCTGCTTATCCTTCGGGGATCGCGGGAGGCTGCAGCCAATCCCAGCTGACATTGGGCAATAATAATTTGTGTTTTTTCCATAGTGTGTTTAAAATGTTAAAACACCTTAACATTTAAGAGAATTTTGAGACTATATTTTGGGTATGTAGTACATTTTTTATAGGGTTAAGTGGGACTTGGACTCATGGTCTGCGCTGCGTTTTGTTGAATATAGAGACTTCTGTTTCTCTCCCTCTGGATATCACCAAATGATTCTTCCCATACATCTTTGACAGACATGTTAAATTAACGTGACTGATGAGGTGAATAAATATCATGCATTCTTACCTTATGCAATCTTGCTGTGGTACAAAGCTGTGATGTAAGAGTTAGTGATACTTCTGCCTAGCATTCATGGCCTGTCCCGTAAAGACATCACAGACCGTGGCGAATGAACAGTACAGTACCGCTTGTGTTCTCAAAGCATGTCAGACTCAATGTCAAGGCCTCCTTCCTCATCAGACTTTCAACTGCCACTCAAATTTCAGTCTGAGGGCTTGAAAGACTCACAGGACACATGATACAGTCTTCCCATTGAACTGAATTTGACATGTAACGCCAGGTCAGTTAGTTCAATAAATGCTCTCAGGCTCTGCAATGTGACCTGCCACTTGGCCCGGACCAAAATGTGGCACCCCGGACCTGGGGGAGGATGAGGAGGTGGTGGTGGGGTTGGTGGGGGGCTCTGGCGTTTGTGGCGGCTCCCCGCTTTACTCTTGGCTTCACTGTGCATGTGCTTCCAATTACAGACAAAGGAAAGGCGGTCCTGTGCAGCATGTGGTTCCATTTAGAGCAGGTGAAACAATGTAGGAAAATAGATCCGTCATCCGTCGCATTCCAGAGGCCAGTGAGAAACAGGGCTAAATCATAGCAAAGCTAATCCTGAGAGGAACGGGTGGGGTAAAAAGGCGGCTGAGGTTCCTGGCGGCATCTTCAACAGGGGCCTGCTCACATTGGTTAATGTGTTGTGCTTCAAAGCACTACAAGGAACTGATAGAAACATTCCCCTTCATCTTTTTGGCTGAATGGATGGCAATGTCGGCCTGTCTGTCTGTCAGTCGGTTCACCACTTTGGTCCAGACTGAAACATCTCAACAACTATTAGAAGGATTGCCATGAAATTTGGTACAGACATTCATGGTGCCCAGAAGATCCTGATGACTTGTGCGATCCCCTGACATTTCATCTAGCCTCACTAGCAGTTCAGCGTTTTCACCAATGTAGTGAAATATCACAACATCTACTTGATGAATTGTTTGGTGGAACTTTGGTGATCCCTTAACTTTCCATCAAGCACCATCAGCAAGTTATGTCAAGGGGCTGTTCTTAGACCGTCGACTGACGTCAGAATTTCAATTTTCAACAAATACCTGCAAAACTAATGCCATTCCCTTCACTCTCTACCTTGCTTTGTGTTTAGTGCTAATTACCAAATGTTAGCATACTAAGATGATTAATGTGGCCTTGCATGGATCCCACTGAACATGGATCCCACTGGCACTTAAACATCTGAGGAAATATTTAATATGACTTGAGGCCAGACAAAGACAGGATTGTGCAGCAGCAAAGAAATGTTATTACCTGCTCTATACACAGCAGGTAAGCAGCTGATTTTATCAGACCGCCATCCCAACCCTCCATCTGCCCTTCACGTGAGCTCTCTTTTGGGGCCTGGAAGGTTTGCCTCCTTTCACCATGTGGTTATAGTCAGTTCTTGCAGCCAGTCTACTCTACTGGAAAGAATGTAGGTTAATATAGCAAGTGGGATCTCGCACTCATTTGCCTTTTATAGCCCATAGGAGCAAAGGCATAGCGTGTGCTCCAAGCTGTAAATCAGAGGATGTTTGGCATCCCACTACTTTACAGGAGGGGGGTTTTAGGCCTCAGTTAGGCCACGTACCAGCAGCACCCAGTAAAGCTCTCACATGCATAATGAAAGGGAGGAGAGATGAAAGAAAAGGAGACATATTTTTAGCATGTCAACTGGACTCAGGGTTAATGAGGATGTATTTGGGTGATTACTTCACAGCTCACAGTGTTTCAGAGGAATACCTGTGTGCTTCTGCCACTACCCACATTATGAAGAAAAAAAAGGTATAGATTCCAGGGTGGGGTTAGGAGAGCCATGCCAAAACCAATCCAATCATCACTGTTAAAAATGTGGCAGCTGATTTTCCATCATGTGCACCATCACCTCACTCTATTCTTCACATTCTTAGATTTCATGGTCTGGTTTTAAGTTCTTGTGTTAAAAACAGAAATTAGAGTTGACGTTAATTCATTTTCATTTTAAGCTAATGAACAGGAAGGAATGTATATTCTTAGTTTTTTGTTCTGTACCCCAAAATCTGGCAATTTAGGCAATTTCAAGCTTGGTTAAAGGTTAAAAAAATAGAATAAAAATTTGATTTTATAAATGGCCATGAATTGCAATGCAGCTTGATTGCTGACTATAGTTAACATCAGGAAACAGAAGATTGCAGTCCATTAGGTTTATGCCCCAGGAGTGATTATTCCAATTCTTATTCTGCAGCACTCAGTCTATCTGGTACTGCTTTGCCCTCGATTTCAATTTGGGTTACATAAATACTTTCCTATTCTGTCTTAAAGGTATCTAGCCATGCAGATAATTTTGGTTTTATGTGCTGATGGTTTATGATATCTGCATACATTTCTGCTGTCACCCCAATACAAGAGAGATGGAAGGATTATTTTATGTGTGCTACATTTAAAAATCCAACAGTAACAGCTCTCAAAAGCAGCATCACTTTTACACATTGTTTTCATAGGGGCGATTTCTTTGGTAGAAAGTAGCTCCTCTGAAAAACAGGGAGCTCTGTGGATTTCTATTGACAAAAGAACAAACTTCAGGCACTCACATGTGGAGTTTTGACTAAAAAGAAATTAAAAGCCTTTATTTGTTACATGGCTAGCTCTTGAAACATGTGGTTTAAAGCTTGGTCCTTTTTATGCATTTATACAGGGATGTGTGCTGATTGGATAATTAGTACAACAGGTGGGAGATAATTAATGTTATTCAAAAAGTACTTCACCAAAACCAAAACACGAAAAGATTAACAGAAACACTAAATCCAGAAAATAAAGCTAAACATATTAACTCAAATGAAAAACATATGTGGTGGTAATCTGGAAATGAAGAGTCTCTGAATCACCAAAGTGTTTTGAGTATTAATTAAGCTTTCTGCAGAAAGGTCCCATTGATGTGCACTCAAGGGGTGTCACAGTCAGAGAGGGCCAGGAAGAACCTGGTTACACTGTCTTTATAGGAAGCCAAGTATGTGAAGGTAGCAAAGCCAAAACAACTCAGTAGTCAGATAAGGAATTCCATACCAGAATGAATTCTCGAGGGTGAGCAAGGAGAAACAGAAGGACAGTCTCATGGCAAGAATGCTGAAGAGACAAAGATGAAGTCATCATGATACGGATTAATATGGATATAGAGTAAATTCTGAGTTAAATTTCCATCTCAAAGAAGCATCTTTAAAGGATAATCAGCAAAACTTTTCATGAAAATGTGCTTATTTCAGTCAGAACAGGTAAACACTGATTCAGTACACTCTGTACTGTACGAGACAAGCTACTGTGATGAGGTGACAAAGAAACTGACTGTTAAAGTCAATTCTGAGTTAACTATCACAAACTGCAGTTCTCACTCAGAAATGGTTCAAACTGAATCAGTATGCTCAAACTTAGAATTTTAATGAAAATGTGCTTATTTCAGTCAGAAAAGGTAACAACTGAATCAGTACGCTTAGAGTTTTGATGAAAATTTGCTTATTTCAGTCAGAACAGGTAAAAATTGAATCAGTACGCTCAAAGAAGCTTCTGTGAAGGATAGACAGCAAAGCTTAGAGTTTTCATGAAAATGTGCTTATTTCAGTCAGAACAGCCAAAATCTGAATCAGTACGCTCAAACAAGCTTCTGTGAATGTCAAGACAAGGCATGAACACTTGGACTTGGTCCCCGGTCGCCACATGGATGGCTGACCACTGCTCCAGCTGTTCCACCGGAGGAAGGACGACTGGATGGGTTAAAGGCAGAGAAAAAAATTCACCGTGGGACGCAAAAATTGCATGTGCATGTGTGTGATTGCAGTGTGTATCACTTGTGACCATTAAAAAGGGGCCTCTGGATCTCTGATCTTAATCTTAATCTGAAGGATAGACAGCAAAGCTTAGAGTTTTCATGAAAATGTGCTTATATCAGTGAGAACAGGTAAAAACTGAATCAGTACGCTCAAACAAGGTTCTGTGAAGGATAGACAGCAAAACTTAAAGTTTCATGACAATGTGCTCATTTCAGTCAGAACAGAACCAGTACACTTAAACAAGCTACTTTAATGAGGAGATGAAGACACTGACTGTTAAAGTCAATTCTGTGTTAACTATCACAAACTGCAGTTCTCCGTCAGAAATGGTTAAAACTGAATCACAGTTTTGTGTAATGTAATTGTGTTTTGTGTAAAGTTATATTTTGTGTAATGCCATTGTGTCTTGTGTAATATTATGTTTTGTGTGATGTCATTGTGGATTGTGTAATGTTTTGTGAAATGTCATTGGGTTTTGTGTAATGTTATTTTTTGTGTAATGTCATTGTGTTTTGTGTAATGTTATGTTTTGTGTAATGACGTGTTTTGTGTAATGTTATGTTTTGTGTAATGCCATTGTGTTTTATGTAATGTTAAGTTTTGTGTGATGACATTGTCTTTGGTGTAATGTTATGTTTTGTGTAATGTCATTGTGTTTTGTGTAATGTTATGTTTGGGGAAATGTAATTGTGGTTTGTGTAATGTCATTGTGTTTTTTGTAATGTTTTGTGAAATGTCATTGTGTTTTGTGTAATGTTGTATTTTTTGTAATGTTATATTTTGTGTAATGCTATTGTGTTTTGTGTAATGTTGTTTTGAGAAATGTCATTGTGTTAACTATCACGAACTGCAGTTCCAACTCAGAAATAGTTCAAACTGAATCAGCATGCTCAAACAAGCTTCTGTGAAGGATAGACAACAAAACTTAGAGTTTTCATGAAAATGTGCTTATTTCAGTCAGAACAGGTAAAAACTGAATCAGTACACTCTAAGCAAAGAGACAAAGAAACTGACTGTTAAAGTAAATTCTGAGTTAATTCAATTCAATTCAATTCAATTTTATTTATATAGCGCCATATCATAACAAAGTTATCTCAGGGCACTCTATCGCATGGAGCAGGTCGACACCAACTTCCACACACACAAAGACCCAACAATCCAACCATGAGCAAGCACTATGCGACAATGGCAAGGAAAAACTCCCTTTTAACAGGTAGAAACCTCGAGCAGAACCAGGCTCTAGGTGGGCAGTCATCTGCCTTGACCGTGTGGGTTGAAACGGGGGGGCAGGAGAGAGAGTAGGAGGAAGGTGAACATACAGTAGTGCAGTATAACAGTAATAGCAACATTTGCGGTTGAGCAGGAACACAGGGGCAGCAGGAGCAACCACAGATCCAGACTCTCCAGCGCCGGAGGCAGAAATACCTGCAGAAATCTTTAGGAGAGAGAGAGATGTGGACGAGAGAAGGACACAGCTAGGGGAAGAAGGTGAATAAGTGACAAGCATTAATGGGATATGAGTGTGTACAAATGGAGAGGAGAGAGAGGAACTCAGTGAATCCTACGAGTCTCCTGGCAGCCTAGGCCTATAGCAACATAACTAAGGGGTGCCTCAGGGGTCACCTGAGTCAGCCCTACTATAAGCTT
>JAVQJL010092829.1:0-42370 GCA_036024295.1 Nannoperca obscura
TATGGTGGTGAATAAGTGTGACTTTTCATGGAAAACACAAAATTGTTTGGGTGACCCCAAACTTTTGAACGGTAGTGTATATATATATATATATATATATATATATATATATATATAAAGTGGGGAAGAAGAAATGGAAAAATACTACCTAATGTGTTAGCAAATAGTTTTTCTCATCTTTCAGTAAAGATAACAACATATGATAAATGCTGCACGGAAAGATGAAAGATATCTTATAGCATATACACACCCGGAAATAAAGACTTGGCAGATGTTAAAGTGTCCTTGGGTCAGTCAAAACCGAAGGCAGAACAATGCTGCTGAGGACACATGACCTACTTTGCATGCGTCATTCACGCCACTCACACAGCCCTAACAAGCACCAATTAAAATCGACGTGTTTTTTGTGTTTTATTTATTTGTTTGTTTTCCTGCTCTCTCCTAGAGTAGCATTAAAAAGAGATTTGAAACTAGCTGTTCAAGAAATGTTTGTGGCTAAACAGATAAAGTGAGAGAGAGAGAGGGAGAGATATTGCCAAGTGTAACAGCAGTATCAAAGTAATTTATGAGACAGTGTGGGGCAGGCTACCATTTTGTATTATATATTATGAACACATTTTTTTTCTCAAACATCCCCTCAAGGAGTCCTTGGAAATAAGTTACACCCTACAAAAGCAGGAGCATTAACATACTTATATAAGGCCACTGCAATTGGTACTAGAGCACCTTACAGAGGACAATGCAAACCTCAGGAAACTCTCCTTGAATTGGTTTTAAAATATGTCAAAAGACTTGGAAAACCACATTTATCACAGAAGAAACACGCATGCTACCTAAATATGATAAATAATATGTGTTGATGGTATATTGAGTCACTTGAAGAAATACATCCCTCAGTGCATGCTACATTGGAAGAGAAAGCTGTTCTCTCTTATTGCAAACTTGGTTGTACTTCCGTCACCACTGCCATCACAGTGACGTAGATGGAGGCATGGAAGAACTACAGGTTATATCAGCATGGATTTGTAGTCCCAGCCTGTGGGGAGCCAGGTGGGGGTGTTGCCGCTCAAAAACAAAACGTGTTCTCCTGGCTTGTAAACTAGCTACGCAGTTTATCGCAAAGATAAACTAGAAAAGACAACCAAGACCAGCAGGGCGGAGAGGGCAGACGACAATTGAATTGAATGAGTATTTTTGGAATCTATCTCCTAACTAAGTAATGGCTATGGGCTAGGCTAGGCTGGTCCCACAGGCTGGGACTAATTTGGTAATATAGAGGGAGGGCCATGAAAAACTGTGTGAACAATAAGGCTCTTTTGAAGCCAAACTAAATAACAAGAGTAGTAGGTTGGATGGCGGTAACAATTTATCATGTTGCGGTTTTGTGGAACTTTATATTGCAGCGCTAGCTCAGGTAGCTCAGGTAGCAGTAGCTCTTTGCCGGTATATGTGCGTGTGTGTTTGTTTGTTGCTGTTGTATCTAATAGACATGTCCTGAGAGTAACGCTATAGCTACGCATGGAAAAGAAACGGTCAAACTGCAGGAATTCATTGGCTTGGCAACTTTATATAACTTTGATTAGCAGCAGCTAACTTGCTCAGAGGGTTTAGAAGTTTGCACGCAATGCATCCAGGTACATGTAGGAACTGCCGGTATGGCTCAGCGAGCAGGACAACTCAGTCAACACTGCACTCACTGAGGAGTGTATTTCTTCAAGTGACTCAAATCTACCATCAACGCTGAGTGGACAGACACATGACAGGCGGTGTAGTTTCCCTTTAACAGCAACAAACTGACGGAAGCTGTCCTTGGTGCTGATTGGTGGTGTGTAATACAGAAGAAACTAAAAGAGCTGTCCAAGGTGCTGAAACGGTGACTGGACTAAACTCATGCCTGCACCTCATTTACACACACACACACACACACAACTATGTACTTGCATGCTTGTGAGGACACTCATTGACATAATGCATTCCCTGTTCCCCTTCTCTACACCTAACCATCACAAATAAATGCCTAACCCTTATTCTAACCTGAACCTTAAAACCATGTCTGAACAAAAAACTAAAGTGAGGACCGGTCAAAATGTCTTCACTTTGCAAAAATGTCTCCACTCCCAATATCAAAAACTCAAAGATAGGTGTACAACTTCCCACACACGCGTCTCCACCTGAAATGATGTGTGCAATTAGTTACCCCAGAGTTTCTTTGTCTGCACCGTAGGTAGGAAAGTGCCGGTGAAACATGATTTGGACTTTAAGTCTTCTATAGAACCTCGTTGTGGTCATACAGTGGTGTATTTGCTCCTCATTAGCATGTTAGGCACCCCAGGAGGTCACCTTAGATCTCTGCATTGAATTGTGTTAATTGTGTTAATTGCTGCATCAAATTATTGCCAAATGATGCAAGCGTTATACTCACACCAGCTGTTACATTTTTTGTTGTTGTTGTTGTATTAACACTCATCACGTGGTATACACCAATAGTGTGGTAGCAGTAAAGAATAAAAACACATTTTTTTTCTCTGTAGCACCGAGCAAACGCTGTTTCCCCCCTTAATTCCACGAAGCCCCGCTTCCGCTCGGCGAAACCACGCATGTGTTGATCCGTGCTGCGGCAACGTGCTTCAGCTCCTCTCTGACCCCAGTGTTGTTCTGCATTCAGACTGAAGCTTCGCCGCTTTTCTCAGCTGCTCGATATCACTGTAGGTTATATACAGGGGGGGGGCTTCGCCGTCTGGGGTAGTTTTTAAGGCCCTGCTGGGCTGTCGATTCGGCAACAGAAACGCAAAAAAAAAAAATCCGAGCGAAACGAAATCAAGCTTTCGACTCGCATCGATTTTGTTTTGGCTGATTTCACTCCACCGCACGTCCGCCTTGGGGTCTAGATTTGCAGACCGGCTACTGCTAACGTGCGTAATGTATCGTAGGGAGGAAACACAGTAAATAGACGGGCACGTCCATCTGCAATAAAGAGGAAACGAAGATGGTGATGATGGCTTCACCAAATGTAGCCTCCAAATGCTCGACAGCAATGGCGAAGCCTTCCCTCCCCCTGAAGCTGTTTCTCTGGGTGTTTATTGTCGTTAATCTCCCTACAAGGTAAGATATCAATGCGGGATATTTCCTCTTGAAAAGCCACGATTCTGTGTCGGCTCTGTTGGGTAGCGTGTTTCTTATTTTAACACATCATTTTGCGGTGCCTCCCATCCGATGCCAACAGAACCCTGCTATTAATGGGAATCCTGGACGATTAGGTCGCAGAGGGGAATCTAGTTTTAGTAGAAAACCTTGGCTTGTAGTATTTAAATCACTGGCATAACTGTGGTGGCGACATGGAAGTGTGATTATATATATATATATATATATATTTTTTTTAGAGAGACAGCGACACATGCATCGCATTAATGGGAGATTTCGTGTGTCTGTAAAACATTTTTTTTTTACAAAACAAGAACAGCTACATAATGCTCTAAATAGGATATGCGTTGTTGTGGATATCAGATGATTTAACACCCGGTATTGATTTATTTAGTTGCTGTTGCAGATTTAAACGTTTTGTCCAGTAGCTCTCACAATCTGTCCGGCGTTATGAATAGCATAGTGGCAAAGCTAATTCGCTCGAAGCTAAGGCTACATATAGTCTCTGCTAAGCGGTCTTTAAGGATCACGTCAATTCTAAGGCTCGTTGTTGTCCGATGTGGCCCGAATAGCTATAATATGGAAAGAGTCTTTTGTAATAAAGACAACATGAGCATGAATACGGGCCCGTTTCATCCCACGTATGTGAAATCAAAAAAAAAAATTAAATAAAAAAAAACATTTCAAAATGGCAGGCTTTCACACAGAGCATGCAAGTGTAAAGGCACAATAAAGACAAAGATAAAACATATGGACTGGTCCTTGTCTTGCATACACACACACACACACACACACAGACACAGGAAAAGGACTGCCAGCTTGAACTGAGGTGCAGATTTGAGGTTTGTTTGAGAGAAGCCGTTTTGGTTGTCCCTGTCAAGACATTATCCCCGAGTGCTAAGATAAGAATAGTCAAGTGGAAGAATGGCTGGGCTCCTTCGCGTCGCTTTCGTGTTGTGCTGCTGGAGGGTGAAAAATGGAAGAAGATAAATCTGCCGACGTTCAATCACCGTCATGGTGATCGCAACCTCAGGGCTCCTTGCCCAGCCTACATTGTCAGGCCTGTGTGTTTCTAATTGTATGCCGGAGCAGTGTTCACAATATGCTTGAGTAAACACAACGCCATGTCCCATTGAACTGCACCCAGAATTGAGATGTATGAGCAGGTCACGGATTCCTTAAGTTGTGCATGAATGATTGAAACAAAGTGAATTGAGATAGATCAAAGCAAGTGGCATTGAGGTGCTTCTCAAATGTTAGCTCTTAATGTACACCTGTATAGCTAAAGGTAACACATGTGGCTCAAACCTAATTATCGCCCAGTGACAGCAAGATATACTTACTAAGTCCTGTGTATAATAATTAAAAGACAGCTATTTCTTGGTACGTTGCATTGAAAGTCATTGTGATTCATGTATGAGACCTCTTGCATAAGACCTCTTTCAAGGCCTCGGGCATGCTTTTTTTAATCTAAGCTACTTTGTGACTCATTGACAGTTACTGTGTGCGGCGATGTCCGACTGCATCACCGTACATTAACCCCAGCGCACGGTCAATTACAGTTTTACATCAAAGGTATCACAGCATCCATGTTTGGCCCCACAACCTTTAAGTAGACGTGGAGGTAAATGTTTTGGCATACACTTCCACAAGTCAATACGTAGGCTTCAGATGTAGGCCCAGGATCCACGTGGACATCATGTAAACCTTGAAGGGGCCGTGGCCCATAAAGCAATTTAGGTGGCAGATGAAAATCATTAGATAACCACAATTTGGGACGCATTGTAAATTTATTTTTATTTTTCTAACCTTACTTTACTAGCACATATGCTAATACTAATTTCTAATTCTCATTAATCAACACTATTGGTTTCATGGACATGGACACTGGTTTTATCTACATGGGACATTACATTAAATCACATTTCAGTATTAAGTTTAAGTTTCCATTGACCCATGCTAGTTTTTATTGGTGTCACTGATAATTTCACATTTTATTTTATTAAATAAGAATTATATTTCCTTTTATTGCCTGCCAAATAATAACACATTTCTTCCACCCTTACACAATTATATGAAAAATACAAAGCGGTCAGCAGGTCCAAGCTATTTTCTTCATAGAAAGTAGTGAAATATTCTCTGTACGACATTTATTCTCTAAATCTTTCAGGGTTTTGCAACATCACTCCTTAATAGTTCTCTGATGGGATTTTTTGTTTGCTTTGAATTCAACTTTATCCCTCATCACCCATAATTTCAATGTTGAACATCTATAGCTCATGCCATGTATCAATGCCAGTGATGCAGGAATCGTATAAGATAACAAAAGCAGTAAAATGTTACATGTATCTGTGGCTTAAGAGAAATATCCCACAACAACCTAACAAGTAACTGATACCTTTCCAACAACACACCCACACAGTCATCTGCTGTTGGCATAATTTTGTACAAAACAAATAATAATAAAGTGACTTAAATTAAATCTGTTTTCAGTTGCTTAAACACGAAACTCCTGGATCTGCCGATTTAATTTACTGTTTTAAATTAGCTGGCTAGCAAGAATATGTTATGGACATAATACATGAAATGAAGATGGTACAAATGAACAATGATCACATCTGATGAAAATGAATATAGATTCATATAGATGTAGTGTTCTTTTGAGCTGCTGTAATTGCGGATGATGTGGGAACAATTTCACAAGAGAACAAGTGTCATGGCAGCTGTATGAAATGAATCCTGAGTCCAACCTGACACTTGTTGCGTTACAGTTATCCCCAATCAGCATTAATTCTCATCGGTTGGCCAGTGTTTATAAGTAAGTGCCTTACGACAATGCACTGGACTCAATCAAGCTCTCACACACTGTCTGCCTCTTGTCATCACTTGGAAAGGGTTGGGATGTATAATTCTGACAAACTGTCAATCTGTCATGTATCCCATAATAACTACCATATGTATTTATGTCTCAGAATTCGTGAAATGTAGTTGATAGCGCACACATGTCAATCTCTTCCCCCCCCCAACCATGTTGATTTAAGACAGTTTGACAGAACAGTAGAAGATGACAGTCAAAGCTCATAGCAGCCCCTTGCTTACAATTTCTGTTATTCGTCAGCCAGGAGTTATTGAGGTCAGAGCGATTTCAGATTTCTGGGATAGAATTGGGAGGGTGTGAATTAACGGCAGCAGTGATTACTCCCATTTACTCAGCCCAGTAATTATCTCAATCAACCTGAAGTAGGTTCATGGCTATTGGCAGATAACATGCCTAAGGAACTCTCCTTTTTAAGTCTTTTCACTAAGGCCATCTGTGACGTCTCAGCCTTGATACTGTAGCTCTATCTTTATCTGGAGAGATTCTGTGGATATATATATAGACCTTTCTTACTACCCTTATTCCAAAAGGGTGTGTGCATTTCTATTTTAAGGACACAAGTACACAGAAAGGTGAATTTATGATACTCGTCATTTTGTTTCCCCCCGAGGTAATATATGTGACCTGTTTTTGCAGGCCTGGGATAGTTTATTCCCAAACATTTAATGGTGCATTCGATTAGATTGAGACTCAGTGCAATATCCATGTTCATATAAAGCCCCAAAAAGTAAAAAATGCAGCGATTTGAATGCAAACCGAAAGGCTTACCCCACCCTCAAACTTTAAAACACAGAAACCTGCTTTCACTCTTATTGATTAACAAGCTTTTTAACACGGCATCTTAATAAGTTAGCAAAATGTTATGCTGCTGTTGAGGGTTTGTTTACATCGTCTTTAAGTCAAACCTTTCAGTTGTGTGTGTCAGTATAACCCCACATTCAAAAAGTACAAGAAAGTACTGATTGGGCCTTTAACTTGATACACTATATTGGCAACAAATTGGCCTAATTTGCTTTATTGTACTTAACTGCTGAGAGAAAGTCAACCTTGTATGCCAATATTAGCTAATCTAGGTAATTTGATTGGACTGAGTGAAGCCTCTAAATACACTGGGTCCCACTGCCAGAGGTCAGTTAAGTAAAGCAGGCTGGCGTAGTCCAGGTGATTTGTTGTTAACACACCTGTATGTGAGTACAATAAATGCAGACTGACAGGCTGGCTGATGCTTACGGTTTGTTAATGAGTAAAATGCCACCATTGTATTGTATTTTGTTGTTTAATTAATAGTAGAGCTTGTTAAGGGAGAGTTGTAGCAGCAACTTGATGTGCAAGAGTGGTTTGTTGTGCTGTTGCCACAGGGGTAGGACCGGTTTCATGTTGGTTAATTATAAGCACGTGGGTTCATAATATTTGGTTATTTTATCAGCTGCAATTTAAAACATGCAAATATGTTAGCTCAAGGGAACTTCTTGTGGATGCTAATGGTGGGTACATAGCTGCTATTGCTGTCTTTACACTCCTTAGAGTTCTTTTGAACATGTAAAGCTGCAGAGGATGGGGCAGTCCTCTACCTGAGATGAGCTGTGGATTAAGACCTGTTCAATAATAAGACAATAGGACAGGTTTTGACTGCTGCATATAGAGCAGCTGAAAGTGCTTTTTGATTATGGCGCTAAATGTGAAGAGGTAAAAAGTATGAAAATATCAGAAAGTCCTCAGTGAGGGTAGCTGTGATCACAACACTTAACTCCAGCACTCTCCATCATTACATACACAGCCACGGATATGCTTATGCATGAAAAACAAACACACACTGGCACAGAACTCTCAGTGGATCTTCAGGTACTGAATTAGTAGGCAAAACCTCAGATCTGCCTGCAGTGGAGAACACATGGCTCTGCCTTTGATGTGCTCGTCTTTGGAACATTTCCATAATAAACACAGAGATACTCTGTGAGATGAATACAGATGATAAAATTGCAGCAACCTGGAAAAACTCCATCTATCCATCTACATATCTACCTATGTGTCTGTCCATGCGTCCATTTGTCTGTGCCAGAGACAGGTACTCTCTTACATCCAGTAAGGCATATCTAAAAGGGTCCAACTGAGTAAAATAATTAAGATTTAATGTTTTAGGCACTAGTGTTATGGTGGAGATGGCACTTAATGGAACTTAATACAGTCTAAGGAAGAGTGCTGGTCAAAACATTATTCCTCGCACCCAGCCTAAGAACATGAGAAAGCTATCAGCGCTTCTGTCCTTGTGCTTTACCATGGAAACAGTGTCTTTTTTCGTCTCATCATTTCTAATTCTTTATTATTTCATTCAGAAGTGTATTTTCCTCATTGCTCTAAAGCCTACCTGAAAGCTCACTACTGTTTTCAAGGTTGCTCTCGTATGCTGTTGGCCATCTCCCTGATCTGATTCAGTCTGATCTGATCCAGAGCTGTGATGGCTTGTGGTGTTTCACACAACTTAAAACTTATCCAAACCCTTGTTTCCTGGAATCTCTGTCTCTATTTGTATCTATCTACCCATCTATCATTTCCCCTTTTGTCTCTTCCTTGTTTGTGATGCATTGTGCGCCTAAATGGTTTCTATCATCTGAGGCACAACTTGCATGTAATTAGTGAAGTTACTCTTTAATTCATGTGCACATGAGAAAGATCGCACGAGCGGAGACATGTAGTATGTGTAGTGTGAAAAATACATTTGAATTATCCTAAATACTGTAGATATAACAGCAGTTTGCTTAAAGGCAAGAGAAAAAAAAGCAATAAATACAAATATCAGTCAATTTTCTCTACTTCAGTTGTTTTGAGGTTAATGTTATGATTAATACTTAACCAGTAATAGAAGCCTTCACCATCATTTTCTTAGTAAGTATTTGGAATGCTGTTACTTCTTCACATAACATTATCTTGTTTTTTTTTTTTTTCTTGTTTTGAGGTTGCTAAGCTCTGGAATATCCCACCACTGAAATGCCCTTTTCAAACTCTGTCTTTGTGCACTAAACAAGTCCAGAAGGCAGTCCAATACACTGATTGCGTAATGAACTGCTGCCTTAGTAAATTACACACTAATTACATACAGATAGTGCTAGCACAAATTGAATGAAAAGATGCAGAGAAGATTTGCCCTGTGCTTTTCTGTACATGAATATGGCTCTGAGTCTCTTTCACTGACATACGCACATCACTCTCACACGCAGAGTACATGCACATCTCCCCCCTGCCCACTGGCAGTACAAACCTTCCCTCTTACTGCAGACAGCATTATGTAGCGCTAAGTCTCCTGGCATAAAATAGTACTACTCGATGGCAGCATGCTGTTGTTAGCATATTCATTTGCTCTCTATATTCTCATTGAAAAAAGATCTATTCTAACAAAGAGTAAACCTTCATTCCAACCTCCATATAATTTACCAAGATCATACTTGTCTGTGGCAGAGCAGGAAAAGCATTTACAGCTCCGTCTTTGTGGTATTTGTGGTCATGGGCTCTTGAGACATGATTATCCTTTCAATTTGAGAAATCTGATGTGAGGAAGTTAACTCACGTTAACTTAAGCATGGGGGCCCTAAAATCCCTCTTGAAGATACGACATATCATCAAGTTCCTCAATTATGCCATCTTAAAATGTATTCATTATTATTGTAAAGTCACTAAGTAAAACATTTATGGAAAGCTTTAGCTGTTGAAGATCTTTGTGGAGGCCATCTAGGAACCCAGTGGCTATTGTCTGGCAAAGATTTTGCCTCTGGGAGCAATGGCCAATGATTCGGGGCTTCTGGTGTAGCCAGCGGATATCCAGATTGAGGCCAAGATTTCCTTGTCCATCATTTTTTGGACTGTCTTTGTTTACAGTCCAATGAACAACCTCAGGAATCAGCTATTGTCTGACTACAATGCAGATACATAAAAAAAAAGCTAATCTCTAGGTTTCTGAGATTTAAATAAAAGCTATTAGACGATGGCCTGAGATTGCATTTTGGCTATTGCGTTTTGCTTCTTTGCTCTCCACATGGACTATTATCTGCATGCCACCAAAGCCCACACAAATGGGATTGATCAATACTAATCAGACTACAAACGGAAACCAGAACACTCTCAATACAAAAAATCAAATACTTACATATGTTTACATCATGTTTACAATGAAGAACTATTTGAGAACCAATGAGAAGACTTTGGAATTCAATTTTGTTCTCTCTTTTTGCGGTAATAAAACCTAGTCCATCCTTCGCTTTGAAAGAGCGGCCGTTATTAAACTAGTTCTAAACTATCTTAATGGAAGAAGAAACTCACGAGTCCTTGTGATGAATCTGTCCAATTCACTTGCACACTTGCAGACCACACTAACCACATTACTTAAAACTTTAGCACCACCTCACCATGGGGATAAAGTATGTGCAAGGTTTCCAGGAAGACAAAATGAATCATGAAATGTGTCACATAAATGACAGTGACTCTCAAATTCTGTGGTGGTGCACACTATGGGTTAGTGTATGTTCCAATAAAAATAAACTTTAGAACTCAGATAATTCATCTTATGGCGCGTGGCCTCAAAGATCGCATCATTTCCATCAGCCAAAAGCTCTCCCATCTATTTTATATCCACTTTAATTAACATATATATATATATGAGCCTTGTGTCATTTTCAGGCTATGATTGCTTTGTGTTTTTATAATTTTTGCAACTCATGCAAGTGCTCTACAGCACAAGCAAGACTCAAAACCATGGGATTACGAAAGAATCCCATGTAGGGAATGCAAAGATCTGAAGCGAATAAGTTCAGCCCTTTCATCTCATTTTTGCATCAAACATCAGATAGCATACAGTTTGTTTTGACTCTGTCTTATCTGATGTGGCCTGAATACGTGATGGGATTGGTCTTGAAATACTGGCAGGTTCTTCACCAAAACACTGTGCCCTAAATAGTCCTCGATGTGAAAATATCTGATAGGAGTGATCTGAATCAAACTAAAGAGACACTTTTTCTTTTTTCAAATTCCAATATATTCAAGTGGCATGGCTGCACGTATTTAGAGCAGGACTTTAACTTATTAACTACTCTTTAACTAATGTGATGATAAACTTATAGCGTTAAACTGAATGTTAAAGTTGATTCATATGGTGATCCTACATAATGGCCTCTCTCTTTCAGTCTTTTCTTTAACTCATACTTTTGTTTCATGAGAAATAACAGAGACAAAATGTGAAGGGAAGATTAATTGCATATACAGTATTTCAGTGTGACTACACTAGCAGTGACGTGGTGATGAAAAGCCCTGAACATTTTCGCCTGACCTTGGAATGAGATCTTCAAAACACTTTTCTCTCACATCTCCTAATATTTCTCTATAAAGAAAGCACATCCACACTAGGAAAGCCACTGCTTGCTCTCCTTTAAAAAGAAATCATTGATTGCATGCATTTTTTTCTCCCTCTCCTCCCCGCAGCTCCTTCCAGACCGATGACGATGATGAGGTGTCTAACAAGACGTGGGTGCTGACTCCCAAAGTGTACGAGAGTGACGTCACGCACATCCTAAACAGCCTACTAGATGGATATGACAACAAACTCAGACCTGATATCGGAGGTGGGTGCTGATTTTTCACACATGATCCATTTAGTCACAGAATCAGAGAAATACATCAAAGTCTATGGCCCAAGTTGCAATTAAACACATAATATTAATACGCTCACATTAACTGACATATGTGCTTATAGCCAAGCACTTTACCCATTCACTCAAATAGGGTTGTAGCGTCTGTGATGAAGCCCGAAACTCTTGTCAACAAGTGCAGACCAACCCCAAAATATACCCCTCTTTAATATTTAATATCATCTTAATACAGCAGTGATTCTGTAAATTGTCAGTAACAAATACATTCGATCAAGGGGAAACTTCCTTTAGAATTACTTTCGCCTTTTGGGACTTAGAATCGAGCAGCAATTAACGGATTTGCATCTTAAGGCACTTGTTCAAACTATGAGGAGATATTTACATGCTATAAAAACACATCTAGTAACACTTTATGTGCACATAATTACTGAGGCCAGATTTTTTCAAATAGAAAACACATTTGCTTTTAACGACCTGACAAAACAGCCTTGTGTTTAGGTTGTCATTATTCTGGTGGCTTTCGAAGGATTTTATATGCCACAACAACAGTGTTTGAGTCGTGAATCTGTGGGCTTTAAACTTGAGTTTTCTAAAAAAAACTGGCAACAGATGTATTTTGACTTAATCGTATAAACACAGTGGAAAGGTGCATTTGACAGACACCTAACTTTTAGCCGGCGCTAGCCGTCACTTTTGCCGATTTAAATGACACATCGCCAGTGGCAGTTTGTACCACCTGTAACTAGTTAAAATTCTTAAAAGGCATTACATCTGTTGATGCATGACGTGTTGAAGACTCAAAACACTGACTTGGACTCAACTTGGGACTTTAGAGCCAAGACTTGCAATCTACTAGTGACTTCCCTCACCATGGTGGCAGCTAGAATGCCACCAGAAACACATTTGAGAATATATTTGCTGCAAATTGTAAAATAATAAGAAACCTTTATACTTTTTAATGGCATGAAATGAATATGGTAGGCCAGCTGTAGCTGGGTGGCCTATGCATATCCACTGCATTCAGGCTACACAAAGAGAATTGAATATGCATAGGGTACAGTTATTTTTTACAGCATGATGTGTAGGACAAGGTGTCTTTGTGTATTTGCTTGTGTCCATTCCATGTGTGTGTTTGCACTCTGTGTTGACAGGCAGCCAGGCTGACCATAAAGTATGTGTACCTGTGTTTATGTACATGCATGTGTTATGGTCAGGATAGCAATCCATCATTGTCCTGTAAGCCTTGTCTTGTCAATGTGATAAGTAGACAAGTAGCTTACTCCCTTCCCGTTGACAGACAGCTGGGCAGGGCTCCCTTGTCTACACAAGTGCACATATATCCTGAAGCCTGCCACGTCCATCTGCAAGAGCAGAATAGGGAGATATTCAATACCCTGAATACTTGATTCACGGGTCATTATTCCTGGGAAAACTAGTTTAAGTCACAATCTGTCACAAACTCTTATAGAATAATAAAGATATAGCACTCTATGTGATAGCTGTGAATGGCTTCTCTGGCAGGAGAAGGGGCACTGGGTAGTGATGTATTAAAGCTGCCAATGGCAAGAATAGTTTAGGCACTTAAAACCTAAACCTGCCTAAATAAAGTTTTATTTGTTCTTGTAATAGAGTACACCCACAGGAACAGGGAAACAAGTACTGAAAGATGCAACAGCTGCAAAAAAGTGCTCCTTCCAATCAAGAAATATTGAACTTTTTTTTTTTCTTTGCTAACTTTAAAGGACCACAGTCTGTGGGGTTAGATGGTTGACATATTGCTGTTATCTCCGTATGTTAACCTAAGTAGGGATTCCAACCCCTTCCTCGCAGGCGTCCCGGCCTACCAGGAGGCATCCCTCAAATGCAACTAATAGAAAACAATCCCTCACTGGCTTCCCAACCGTAGACATGGCCGATTGTTTTGAGTGGGGGGAAAAAAGTACTGACCGCTTTAAAGCATGAATAATGATTTGAAAAAAATTGAAAAAGATGAAAGCAGAAAGTAACATAATATACAATGTGTTGAAATCCCTTGCATTAGGCAACTTCCATAGATTTTCCATACACTGTACAATGCTATATATATATAATGTGACACATATCATGAAGGGCATCATCTTTATTCTTAAGACTTTAGAAGTGGGCTTGTGCTATAAATTGAAGAGCAGCACAGACCTGCTTTGAGGTGCAGCTTCAGCCCAGAGAGCGGCTGCGTTGCTGGGCGGCAGGCTGCCACCGTCTTAACCATCATCTTCAAACACACTATGATCACGCTCTCTCAATGTTGGTCTTCCAGCTGCTGCCAAGTTACACAGCTACAGAGGGGTTATAATTAGCTGGCTATACTGTCATCTGATCTACCTACCTACCTACCAACCAACCAACCAACCAGTCATACCACACCGAGGCAAAGCGAAGTTTCTCCTCCACTCCTCAAAGCACTGAAATGGGTGGATTTAGATTCATCGCTGATTGTGCCACAGCTTCCCTTTGAAGTCCATCGTGATGCTCATTTAATTTTAATGCCCGTAGAGTCTACTATACGTATGAGAAGTGAAGCAAATAGGACAGAGACAGCGAGAGATAGAGAGGGAGAAATTGAATATCCCTAGCTCTTATACATCATCATCATCATCATACATCCATGGCATTGATCAAGGTTATTGCCTTGTAGAAAAATAGATCGTTTCATAGCATTCACAAATATGGACAGCAAGGGCAAGGACATAAAGTTATTGTAAAATGAGGTTAACAGGACAAAATGTTGGATAACATAGCAGCAAATACGATCATTTTTTTTACCAGCATGCCTGTGGTGGGTGTGTTGGCATGTATTATGTTGTATCAGACAGCAAGTAAGACATTTCTGCACAGCCACTTTATGTTCACTGGCATCTTGGAATAATGTTTTCTTGGCACCTGTTTGTGCATTTCTGAAAGGCTTCCACCTTCCAGTTGGCTGTATAAAATAACACAAATTAGTTTTTACTTATTAAAATTCTATTTATTCCAAGCCCATAACATTATATGCGATGTTACTAAAAATCCAGCCCAGGGTCACATATTTTGTGCATTACATTTTCAGTGTACATTAATTCTAATTATGCCAATGCAATAATATGTACCATTATTCATAGCCACTCCCTGATATATCTGGCCAAAAGCAACACCTAATTGTTGAGAACATTACGAGAGTGTAAACCAGTAAGAACAGTGTGTATGTGTCGCTGCATGTGGATATGCTGGTGTTTGTTCACGCATGTTAAAGTGCTAATGGCAAGGCAAGGGCAAGGGCTAATGCAATGCACACCAAGGTATACTTGTGAGTGATATGGAAAATGAATGCAAACCTGTACTCACTTCCTTTGTATCTCTCACACTCACTATAGCTCCCGCATCAAGCCTTGAGTCTTAACCTGACCATCCTCTCTGACATAGCCTACCATCCAGTCATCCATGCCATGCCGTGTGTATGCATTAAATAGCAAACTGTAAATACTGATCCAGGCGTACTTGGAGGATGCGACAGAGCATGGGCGTCCATTTGTCACCAAGCTGTTCAGTTTCCTCACCCATACTGCATCTGATGTTTGTCCATCTCACTTAACTGCATGGCGGTGGACCAGCAGAGATAATTAATTTAAACACCTGAAGGTGCACACGCAACTAATTGTGTGTGAACTAGTTTCCTTACAAGGAATAATCCTCAAAAAAGCAAAAACAAACATTTGATAGTTTCCAGTGTAACTGCTGCTCTAGTTTTATGTAGCGTATTTGTTTGGGGGTCTCTTAGGGGCTAGAAATTGTAATCTTTCCTCAAATCATGTCAAGTCAAAAACATTTATGGGGCGCTTTTAACCTAAAAGAGCGTCTCTGTGGGAGCGCCGGACACCAGCAGGTCTGTGAGAAAAGAGAGTTAGTGTCAAGAGGAGCTCACAGGCCTGAAGCATGGAAGGATAGAAAAAGGGATGTTGCAGAGGGCACAATGGTATTCTGGCAAATGGGTCAGGACTTTGGCCGTAAATACGAACAAAGTGTTGTTCTCTGACATTGGCAGGAAGCCTGTTTGAAGATGAAGTTGTCCCTACAGGCGCTGATGTAATCTCCTCGCAGACAAAGGAAGAATCGGAGCCAGGGTTTCTATTTCATAGAACCTACCTAAGACCTGGTGAACTCCTGATAATATAATAAAGTGTTGTTAAAGTAAATTGGGATCATTTGATTTAAGTAAATTAGTGCATAAGCTTGATTTGAGTCATTAGCTTTTACAGTGGACCTAAAATGAAGTAAATAATCAAAAACACCACCCCAGTTAGATGAAGACCTTCACCAGGACAGAAAATCTTTATTCTTGAGCCACAGGCTTCTATTCACACATTCAGAACAGGGAGATTATTTCCCTCTGTTTCGTCATTAATGATGATTATTTTTATAGACAAAACTGATCAACAACTTCCTGAAACTTGTTGTGCATGCTATGATAAATCATTGCTCATCTCTAAAATGGATTTTCCTGTGCTTCTTTGCAGTCAAGCCGACAGTGATCCACACAGACATGTTTGTCAACAGCATCGGCCCAGTAAATGCCATCAATATGGTGAGTAATACTGGAATATGATGTGAATGTGTTGCAATCAGCCTGAAACTGCATGTATAACCAAAGAGAGAATATCTGTTCCCAAATGTGTGTTCAGCCGGCCTCCATCCTCAGGGAGGTGAGCCTATAATGATCCAGAGAGTAGCTCTTTCCTCTAAAGCTAGCAGGGATTCAGTGTCTTGCTCAAGCACACTTCAGCAGGGCAGATGCTGGCTGTCATGGAGGATTGGTCGGTCCACCTAATCACTATGCTGTCCCACTGCCCTTGTAGTGTACCAACACAATGCAGGTGTCAATCAGCTTCTTAACTACTGCACTGGCCTTTGCACCATAATGGCTAAACACGGTCCATTTAATGCATCTGGCTGCATTAAACAGCACTTATTTTTAAATAAAAATACCGATCAACAGTTATCCAGTTGTGCTGCTTCAAACTACGGGCCAGATCTCAAAGCAGCATATTTGCAAATGACTGCGTGAGTTGGTAAAATCCTGAGGTGCTCTCACCTTGTTGTTGCCAAGAATTGCATCAGCTACAATCTGAGGTGTCACCTGCTCAATCTTTTTTGTGGGTTGTTCAAATAAATATACCAATTTGTGATGTTCCTTGGAGCTGGTTTGAAGACAAGGATTTTGATCATTTGTCTGTTGTTATGGTGACTCAGACAAAGTGACACATTTGACAATTGTGTACTGGTTGCATGAAACTTATCTGTGTTCACCAACTGGAATGCTGTATATTATCTATAAACATTTCTTTAATAAAAATTATTTTCTTTAAATACTATTCCAATAATCTATATAAAAATGAAGCAACCTTGCAGTCATGTGATATATTGGTTAATCTTGCTATTACGTTTACATGCACCAGTACATTACTGATATTTCTTAAATCCAAAAATTGTTTCTCTCTGTATCTGATTGACTCTGGATTTGGTATTTTTTTATAATTTCAACAATTAAATAATGTGACTTTGTTAACCACTTTATTACTTTAAGATGTAAGAAGATTGTCATATCTACAAAGCCATGCATGTGTAGCATTTGTTATATTACTCTTACAACGATGCACATCACTTTCAGCCAATATGTGTGGGAGAATCTGTCATCTGTACAGTATCAGCTTCCAGAAAGTGTGTCGGTGTATTCCTATTAATTAAAATGATCATTTTAGAGTTGGAAGTGCTGAATTTCAGCTGTCAGATTCAGATAGGATAACGCATGTTGTATTTGATTACACTGGTAGTGTTGTTACAAGGCACAATAACACATGAAAACTACACTGTACAAACATGTTTGTAGGAGACAAAGAAGGAATACAAAAATCTCACATCGACATTGTGTCATGTGTCATTGTTTTCTGTGTTTAAGTTCCCGCTGAGAACCCACTTCTATTGTAATTCTCTCAGAGCAGTCTGCTCTACACGGTGGTGGCGTTCCATTTCACTTAGTCTTAGCTAAAACACCCACTCTCAATAAGTGCAGTCACAGTGAACTTGGAAGCATAGATGGGATCAGTTAGAAAATATGTGTTTATGTTCACATTAGGGAGTGTGTGTGTATGTGTGTGTGTGTGTGTTCGTGTGCGTGAAGCGGTGACTGATTGCTTCACATTGCCATGTAATCAGCATGGCTGGGCCATTGCGTCCACACTACGACATGACAAATGTGGTGAGGTTGGCAGATTTTCTGAAGAGCATCTAAGCATGAACAGGATTTTTCATTTTAATTATGTGTTCGGAATCTTTGAAATATGACAACGCCACAACTCGTGAGAGAGGAGGAAGGGAAGGGACCTACTAACAGAGAGAAGGAGAGGGAGAGATCAAGGTGTCAAGAAGAAAAAGAATCATAAATTGATGCTTTGGAGCCACTAGAGCTGAGCAGTTCTTAGCTGTTCATAGATGTGTGCAGCAGCTTCAATTGAAAGACGTGTGATTCTGTGAAAGATCCCAGAGTTTATATAGGTTAAAGAAAAAAACTTGATCCCACTCAGCAGGGCCCAGATGAAGATCCTGAGGCATTCAATCTTTCTTTCATCATTGGATTTGAACTGTCTGTCTGAAAAAAAAAGGATGCTGAAAGGATGGGAATGTTGCCTGGTGAAAATGTTGTTTTTCAAATCTCGTTTAGGACTCTTTGGCATGGATTTAGGCTTCATTGTTGGGCTAAGCTTTGTCAGGAAGTTAATGCCTCTATGCCCTCTTGCACACAAATCCCTAGATTTTTTCCCTCTCTTGCTGTACTTCACTTTGAACCTCAGGCCTCAACCATTCCAAATAACAGAATAAATAAGAAAGACTGATAGCGGCCTCTCACTCACTGTCTCTTCTTTTCCTCTCACATTACACCACATCTCACCTCAGCTCTTAGCTCTTTAACTCTGCACACCCCTCTATTGCCTTCATCCCTCATATGTGTGTTCTCAGCTCTCAGCAGGCACTGAATAGGAGACAGTGGGTTTTGTCAGGCTCAGGACAAAGTGCTGCCAAGGCAGCAGGTTATGAGGTTAGATACTACTTGATCCAAACAAGGGGAATTATTAATTGCCCCGCTGAACATTTAATTTTCAGGTTGAGGGTGTCAAGATGGTCTTTTTCAACAGAACTCTTTAGAAGGGATAAAAGGACTCCTTAGCCCGAATAGACACCAACTTGTCTGAGGAAAATGTGCCTGCAAATGTGTTCTAGCATTAAGTTTCCACTGGCATAGAAAAGTTCCCTTCAGACTGAAGAAACGGATGAGTTCTTCTGCAGCCCACATTTCCATTTGATCTCATTACATCTCACAGTTAAAAGCTATACACTTGGGTGACAGCACTGGTTGCAAACAATACTGTTTTCAATGCGTTCCCTGACAAACAGAAGCCTAGCATGTTACATAAAGCATGTTCAACCTTTAAACGCAAGTTAAATAACAATTTTGGTAAAACTGTGTTTTATCTGTCATCAGGAATACACCATCGACATCTTTTTTGCTCAGACCTGGTATGACAGAAGGTTAAAATTCAACAGCACGATGAAGGTTCTGCGTCTCAACAGCAACATGGTTGGGAAGATCTGGATCCCAGATACTTTTTTTCGCAACTCAAAGAAAGCCGACGCCCACTGGATCACCACACCCAATCGCATGCTTCGAATCTGGAACGATGGTCGAATACTCTACACCCTCAGGTAAAAAACCTGAAAAAAAACCCTGCTGGATGCCTGAGATGATATAATAGTAGCATAACTGATTTGGATATTTGTCATTAATCCGCGAGCCACAGTTTGACTGACTGTGTGACTGGGTGGCAGAATTATTCGACTTTGACATGGAAAGGTTAAATTGTCAGTTATTATTATCGCTGCCAATTTGCATCCTGTTTTAATTCTAGCATGTCTAAATCAAAAGGACATAGATTTTAATTACAGATTTAATGAAGAAAAAAAGCACTTTTTTCCCCAATGTTGTAATGATAGCTAAGATAATGGGAAATCCAAAATCATTTACATGAACAATTCATTCTAGTACTCTCAGCTGAATACAGCAGAACACAATAGACAACAGTGAAAATAAATTATACCTATTCTCAAACATTTTGAGCATTAAAGCTAGACTAAGAACCTGAAACAACTGTGCAACATTTTATTTTATGTGATTTTATCAATTTGTTGCCACTAAGGTGCTCCCTGCTCTTTCAGGGATCCACCACAAGTAGCAAGCAATTTGTGTAGAAAGCATTTTGAAGTACCTAACAATTTACAGCCTCTCTACATAAATGATTCATGGTACTGACTATCCTGAGCAAGCCCTGGAAATTTTTAGATTACAACATTTTAAATATGACATTAATTAGCATGCAGGATCTCTATCCTACTGAATGTGGTAGGAAGTTGTTAGTGACAAGGGAACACTGGAACTACATTACCCTAAACTCATGTTTTTAGGCACTCTTGCATAGAGTATGGCTGAGTATATGATGAGTAGGCTATATGGCTTTAGAGGTAGCATTTTACATTTCCCTACAGTATTTTTTTCATTAGTTTGAGTTTCAAAAAAATTTGGGAATTTTCTTTATTTTAAATAACATAATACTACTAGACAATGTTCGACTTTTAGCCCCATCATTGTAAAATATCTGGTTACTCATTAATAACATGGCTGCAAACTGTTTGTGAGTATAAAACTGGTACAACTAACAAGAAGAACGTGAAACGTGTAACACAGGAGGATCAATTAAAGAGGAATATTAATTGTGCTTATTGTCATGTTTTGCATGGCGTTATAAATACAGCGGATGTTTATTCTGACACCATAATATATCATCAATGATAATAAGAGAGAAAGTGAACTCTTCTGGACTCAATCAAGCCGTGATGGATGTTCTGCTATGCAGAACACTACCCCTCCACTTCATTAATTTGTTAAGGAACTCAGAATTTAACCACTGGTTAATTAGGATGGCCGCTGTGATTGGGAGGACAATGATACATGACAATAGCGAGTGCATGGATGGGTAAAGTCGTTTAAGGTCATTCTCTCATTAAGGGGAAGTTTAATGACTTTGCCTTCAAACTCCCTCAAGTGTGAAAAGAAGAGACAGGTGTGTTGCTATGAAAAACATCAATTTGGTTTAGTGAAATTTTAATTAATAATTCCTTGTGTTATTACCGATAAGGTTAGGGGTTTAATTCTGACTTTTCAAACACACTCTTTTATGTATACCACTGTTTTGTGATAGAACGGTATGCGATTTATTTACACATATACATTGTGTACTATATATTTATACACACACACACACACACACACAATACTGAGTCAGTGGATCCAAATACTGTGTCTCTGCAGGTTGACCATTGATGCCGAGTGCCAGCTTAAACTGAACAACTTCCCAATGGATGAGCACTCATGTCCCCTGGAGTTTTCAAGCTGTAAGTTTGGCCATATGCTGATACCCTACTGTTTCACCCCGCCCATCTCTTTCGCTGTTTCATTTCACACACACACACACACACACACACACACACACACACAGTGGCCATGAACCAATAATGTATGAACCTTACATTATTTAAGAAATAATTATGCAACATTTAAGCCCCGATCTCCTGAAAACCATCAGATGTGTATTTAAGTTTAACAGATTTATGCACATATAAAAGTACATAATATAAAAATGTATGTACAGAATCTTGCTCTCTTTGCTGGCTAAAGCTGTGTAACAGATTAGAAAAATATAACTGTATGCTACAATATGAGAGCTGTGAACAAAAACATTTGTTAAACCATTCATTCATTCACACTATGTACTGGCATTCAGTAAAGGGTTTTAATAATAGATGTCTCATTGTCAACTTGACCAAAAGCAAAGTGCTCATTGATTTTCCTGCACTTTGTCAATACTGTTCTAAAGGACATTTCAAAAAGTGACACAAGTCCAAATGAGTCAGTCCCTCCATGTGAGGAGTGGACAAGGGGTAAGTTATGCTAATTAAGCCGTTATGGATCTACAGAGAGATGCACCATGGGATATTCTCCAGAGAGAATGCTTGCTAAATAGCTCTAGACCAACAAGAAAGAGAAACTAGGGGGATAGCAGTACTAAAAATAATACAGAGGCATTCATTTAAATTTGATGAAAGCCATGGATGTTTTCAGAACTTTGAAAATTGCTTGATGTACAGTACATGAGCTCAATCTCGGAAGCAGCAGGCGGAGCAGTGTGCATCAATTGATCACGCGGCATATTTTCTCAACACGTGCACCGAGTTGGAGAATGATTCACATATACAGTATTATTTCAACTTGCTCTGAATAGCATATTCTTTTTTTTTTTTATTACAGCATCAGTTTGGACAACAACAACAACAAAACTAGTTTGAGGGTGAATTCATGGCATTGAGCTCTGGGATCATTGTTGTTCTAGCTTCCCAAAAGGAGCTGAATCAATAATTTGGAGCAGACTGCCTGCCTGGTTGGCTGTAATGTGGAAAATGCGAAGCTCCTTCCATCCCCTGCTCCTCTGAGGTCCAGCATTACTGGATATCTGAAAGCACTTTAGTCATAAAGCCATTTAAAGTTAGGACTAAGGAGGTTTTATGTGCATTATTCAAGCCACTCCCTCGTCGGCTGCACCCAGCTTGTCACTAGACTGAAGCCAACACTAGACTGAAATCAAAAGAGAATTGGCTGAAGATCATTACGTTCAGACCTGTACTGGGGAACATTTACTCAGGTTCATTCGCAGGACGAGCAGCCCAATTCCAACTTGCTTTTAGTTTAAAAGATACTTAACTATGCCTTTTTGTTTCCCAAATGTGGATACCAGACATGAAGTCAATACTAACTAAATGTGATTTGATTAGGAAAAAGCATCTGCCCATCTAAGTCAATAAGCAGCAATAAGATTGATTATTGTGATTTTCAGAAACAGCGAGCATTCCCTTGAGGTAATACAATTACTGAAATCCAACACATAGTCAGTAAAGGATCAATTTTGTAATTTGGGCTTTTATGTTGCCAAAAAATAAGTTTTCTCTCCACAGATGGACTGCATATATTGTCCACATTTTGTGCAGAAGTCTGTTATATAATGGCTCTTTCATAAAACAGTTTATTTGCAATCTAGCTGACTTAGTGCTTATGGATTACTCTGAAATAAAACGGACTGTGCTCTGGTATTGTTTTATATTGAACAGTGTTCCAACACATTGTTTTATATAGCAGAGAGCGTATCTGAAGACATTTCCTAAAATGGATGAATGTTAGTCTTTGAAAAATGTTGTCATTTTTGCACCAAGCTCCTCTTCTCTCCTCTCCTTGTTTTGACTAAGCTCCATGTAACTCTGTTCTTCCCTGTTCAGATGGCTACCCCAGGGAGGAGATTGTGTACAAGTGGAAAAGGAGCTCAGTGGAGGTTGGTGACATTCGCTCCTGGAGGCTCTACCAGTTCTCCTTTGTGGGCCTGAGGAACACCTCTGAGATTGTCAGAACTGTCTCAGGTAAGAGAACAATCTATTCTCCTTCCTAACAACTGTTAAAATATTCAGTAAAAGCTGACTGAAAACACATGTTCTTTGCAAGTGACACTGCTTGTGTCATTGGACAGTGTGTGTGTGTGTGTGTGTCAGAAGTGATTTCTTGAACATGTGAGGGCTGCAGCAGAAACGGGATTCCATGGGTGCCGCACGACACTTTAATCTGATGGAGGCAGGAGCGTGCAAGTGGCATCACCCTAATGTGATGATAGGGTGACATTTCATATATGAAAATGTGAGAGGCATTATTATTAACAGGCTTAACCGTGCATGCCAGTGACTCTAAAGACGTTATATAAAAATCAAGTCGATTTCTCTCTCTGACACTATCAAAATTGTCATTCCTCGAGTCTGATCTGTAAACGATCACTGCTGATCTGTAGACTGATCGGGTTTGTATCTGTTGAAAATGAACAAGATGAAACAGGGACATGACTTGTAATGTCTTTTATCCATTTGTAGTTAGTGCTGGCTCAAGTAAAATCCATAAAGGCTACTCGCTGTATATACTGTATAACTTCCCCTGTGGGATGGACAGACGGATTTTCAATTGAAAAATCATTGCGCTGGCAGAGTGAGATGACACATTTCAAGGAGCTATGGATGTATTGTTAGAACTGGATAAAAGTGTTCCAAGTTGGCATCCCATTCATTCACTCAGTGCATGCCCTTTAGGTTTTAGGCCCATGCAACATGCTACATATATATATATATATATACACACACACACACACACACACACACACTTGAGTGTCAGAAAATCAGTTATGTGGTCATTTCTGCATCGACGTAGTGATGTAATAACTCCACACTCGAGTACTTAAATTGGTTAAAACCAACAATAGAAAGTGGATTTGCAATTATAATTTTATTTAACAATATTATTAGAATCTGTTGCATGTCCATCTTCTATTCTGAATAAATATTATATTTATATAATTCATATTTGAATAAATTGTACATATAAAAAACCTGCCAAGAATCATTGTGTAGAAAGTAAGAATAATATAAGGGCTGTTTGCCAGTAAAACTGACTTTCTCACCTTCATTCATTTCAGTCATTCGTGGCATGCTCTAACAAGGGTGCATGAATTGAAAGAATGTGTTACACAGAGAGAAAAAACGTGCATCATTCATGGAGTGATTTTATGGTGTGCTGGCTGGATTCCATTCAGAATAATGCAGGAATACGAATGTTTACTTGAGGAAAAACAGCTGTTTTCCCTGGACAGTGTGGATGTTTTAGGGAAGGGCCAAATCTGTGTTTGCATGCATATGCGTATGTTTATGTTTATATTCATGAGATGTGAGTAAGTACAGTATAAGTAAGTAGGCTCAAGTGTGATTTAAAGAAAGCATGCCGCAGAGATTAACTTTGGTCCTTCTCACGACGTCAGCTGCATTATCCAGAGGCACTGACTGACATTTTAAAATAAGTGTCTATTATATACGTACAAGTAAAAGATCCCCTCATAAATCCTACTGTTAAACCACTTGGCAAGAAATACAGCCATTTCAGCATTTAAACTTGCAACTTTAGAAACGATTAAAAGAGAAAAGTTTCATTATGTTTCTTTATTAACACCGACAAAAAGGTGGCCATTTTTTTTTTAAATCTTCAACTCAATCTCCTTTTTATGAGATATTCAATTCATCCTACTCTGTTATGTTAGTATTGATCAGGGGGAATGGTTACTTTTTGGCTGTACTCCATCTGTTTAGAATATACTGTCTGCTGGAAGGCTTCAGAAAGTAATGTCATTGTATCGGACGTGTGGTAATGTGGTCATTATTGTTGCTATCATTTCAGCTCAGTACGTCTGGTCATTTAGTTTACTGCTTCCCTTTCACAATAAGATGTTGTCTTGTGAGAAGCAGATACTGTAGCTAGTTAAATAGTCAAGCAGTAAAGTGAAACAGTTTTGTATGTTTTATACTTGCGTATGCTTTACTGCACATCATTTATGTATTTGAATCTTCAGCTTACTTTAAATTCGGATATACTGCCGGTTGGTAACGGTGGAAGTAATGGAACAATGCTCTCCTGTGATGAACAATTAAGTTGAAGGTAATATTGTGTTTGGAGTGTTTGCTGAGGGCCTGTTAGGTAATCCAGTGCTGTATAATGGTGACAAACACAATTGTGGCAAAATACCATGAACCATCAGCTTTTACAGAAAACGCCTTTTGAGCACGGTAAAATCTGATGATGACCAATGAGGTTTATTATTTTAAATATTTCGGTTTTAATAATCTTGGCAGATACAGTCAGATTGGTCAACAAATCAAGCTCCGTCAGAAATACACAGAAACACACTTAAAGTATAGCAATGGGAGTAGCTGAATTGCCCCAGCCGTCCTGTAATTTGCCAAAGTTCAACAGAGTGTCACTGCAACATCGATGCTAACACACACACACACACACACACACACACACAGACAGGGAGGCAGAGAGAGTGTTTTAGTATGTACAGTTACATGAGAGTTGCAATACCAAATGCTTCGAACTGCTTGTAAATAATCCTTTCTGTTTTAATCGAAACGTTTTTTCAAGTGACAACACGAAAAGGCAATCTGCGTAGGAGGATGGGCTGTAGTGGAGAATTTGCAGCGTCCTCTGGCTCTCTCTCGCTCTCGCTCGGATCGGGGGTTTGTTATTTCCACAAACGGCCCATCTGCTCTCTTGTCAGAGCAGAGAACCTTGACTGTGGCTGAGAGACCTCTTGTCTCATTTTGCAGTCAGTTTGGGTAGCTGACCTGCTTCAAGATTCATGAACACAACATCTGTCTCAAAAAGCAGTCAGTTAGGGCTTTATAATTACCCAGTCATCTCAAGCACTCGCAGTGCGGTGGGGTAGTGCTCCCGAAAGGTGCGCTGTAGACATATTCCTCAATATGCTCTATCATTATCAGCTCCTTTTTGTGCATTTTAATTATAGACAAACATAATAACAAACATAGTGATACTAGTGTTTTACTTCTTTGATGACTGGGATGATCAAATCTACTTATTTGACCACAGAATTAAGCTAGGGTTGCTTTCAAACAAAACGCTTATTGCTGTAAATTCAATAAAATCTTGTTTGACAAATGTTAAACTTGGCTTTTTAGTTACCAATGATTTTATTAATTTATCAAATCTGGGAATATGATGGCTTTGGTTACCCATTTTAATCACGTCATGATTGGAGGCTGGAGGCTGCATCTTTGTGTTTAAGGTGTCAAATAGCACAAATATACGTTTTCTTATAATTTGTGTTGCTTATGTTGCTGTTGTTTTGTACATTGAGCGTAAAGCTTAATCACTGCTGCTGTGTTGACTGCTGCATTTTCTAATCTTGACTGAAGGAGAGTAGTTAACAGGGGCCTACAGACTATTGAATGGTGAGTGAGGAGACTGTCCTTCAACTGGACGACCCTGAGCCCAAGCTCTCATGTCAGCATCTGCTGGTGCGTACTGTACTGTCTTTGTCCTGCCTGGAAAGTTATATTTAGTTACAGTTATTCTTTAAAAACAAACCTTTTTTTTTTAAATTTCAGTTCCAACAATATATGCTGGATCACCGTCAGTTAAACTGACTTGAAACGGGTCATGTGAGGCAACAGAGGGGCATATAGTGGTAAGTTAAGCAGACAGGCGGGCAGGTGAATTGGCCTGATCCTGACAATGATGACTGTAGCAAATAGTCAGAGGGAGAGATTCCCTCTCATTCTATGAGACAAGCCAGGCTCTCCCAGGCTCAACTTGTCACAGTACTACTCTCCCACATGAATGTATCTGTGCTCAAGTATTATTCTTTTTTTATTTAAATAAAAAAAAGGATATAAAAAGTGATGCATGATTAAAGAACAATTGAGTGATATTGTAATTAAAGGGGGTTGGGGCTGGTGACGTGCCATCTGCTGCTTTGATGCAGTCGGGTTGTAGCTTTTTATAAAGGCTATGTCTGTTATTATTTTTTTTTTTGGTTTCTCTTCCCTCCCTCAGCCAGTGTCCAAAGGCTTGGTCTCTCAACATGTCACTTCACATCAGAGCCGCCTGTACTGCCTGAGAGCCTATACCTGCATTTACAAACACAGACACGCTCACACAAGCACACACACACACAAGCACACACACACACACACATTTGCATGCATGCATACAATCTCAGGCCTGGAATAAAAAAAGAAAAAAACACTAAACATTCACTGCCTCTTTTGACAAGCAAGGACCCTTGAAAGGACACCAGTGTACAGAATAGAGAGAAGCTAAAAGAGATACAGAGGATTTGAATGTAGGACAGCCAAGGCACTAGGTACAACGTTGCTGTTGAGTTAACCTCAAAGTTAACTCCTTGTTGACTGGGTTAAGCTCGATGCTGTGTTCCCACCCATCTGCCAGGCTGGAGTTTAGGGATGAACATCATCGTGCAGACGAGGACAAAGCGCAAATAAAAAGAAAGCAGGGGAAGGGGAGGAAATGATAGAGGAGGGTGAAGGGCAGAAAATGGAAAGGGATGGTGGTGGTGGAATTTTATCGGTCATGCAAAGGAAAATTACAGAACAGAATCCATGTTGGCAGTTTACAGAGGTCAAGGGTGTAAAGATGTGAGGCTTGGAGCAAAATGTGTGGATTTACTGTAGCCGAGGCTATTTTGGGGACTTTAATCTCAGTAATAATACAAGCAACATTATATAAACTTGTTTTTTCGCAAGCAAACGATCAGAGAATTAGAAATGGGTCTCTAGCTTTGGCTCTGCATTTCAGATATTCTAAAAAGGATTGGTGACTTGGTAAGTAATATGTGCTCTGTGTTGTAGATGTAGTGGCATGAAATTGAAATTTGGTAACACACTCTTAGAGCCTGACAAAACTAAATCTGTTATTTTTAAAGTGCCTAAAACATCAACGGTCACCAATTTGCATCCAGCAACAGTCGGATGTAGAGACAGCTTTAATACATTATAGATGCAAGTGTTTGATAGGTAGAGAGGATGTAAAATGAGGTGTACAGTGAGGGGAGAACCAAGATGAATGAGCGATTTGTTTCATCAAGAAGTGCGTGATTAGTCTTTTCGTCTATAGCAGCTAAATAATGGAGCCAGCGTGGTGCATTTACGTTAACCTTCTTCCCAGCACATTAGTGGAATAAATGAGCATTTTAAAAAATGCATCGCTTAGACGAGCAAGAAGCTTTTCCTGTCGACCGTAAAGGGAATCGATGCCATTTACCATCCTCCTTTCTTGTTTTGCAACTTGCCTCACTTTTCTCAGCAGTGAATCATGGGATGGTTTAAGCAGGACATGAGGTGGTTTATTTGCTGTCCTTTCAGCTGAACACAAATATACACTCTGTGCATCAGACAGTCGTACGTGTGTGTGCGTGTGTGTGTTTGACAGTATTCAGAGTGCTTTGGTCTTCGCCTGTGTCCATGAATTAATGCATGTTCCTATGTGTCCATTTGCTAGCCTGCACATTTTCAGTGTGTGCTCTCCACTGGATGTGTCTTCTTTTTTTTATGTATTGAAAGCTATTCTTAGAGTGACCTTCCAAAAGCCATGGCGTGCAGCCCTGTTGTCTGTGTGCGCCCGCCTGTGTGATTCAGTTTGAGTGGAGAAAGCCCAGGGACACATCAGTGGCCCTCTCCCGATTACGGAGATCCACAGTTTGCAGATGATTCTTTGATGGGGCGAATCTGGAGGCATTGTGGTTGAAAGGAAGTGGCTCGGCGAGAGGAAACCGTCAGCGAAACAAACACATGAACACCCGTGTTTGTGTGTGTGTGTGTGTGTGTGTGTGTATATAGATAGATAGATAGAGATATAGATAGATAGATAGAGACAGAGATATATATAAACACACTCACGTAAGTACAGTCATCCTCCGACATGCCAAAGGATTCCCCTTATAGCATGGCAGAGTGCATCGTTGTTCTATTTTTAAGCCCTCATTGCTGCGAATGGGGACCTAGACCATAATTTTATCGTCAACTACAGAAACAGACTCTTACACAACATAATGAAAGGTGAAGAATCACATCAGAATGAGCTCCGAAGATGGAGTTAAAATAATTTCATGGTCACCATTTGCCAAGCGTGGATAGTTCTTTTCTCCATCCTTCTTTCTGATATCACATTTGGGTCCATCTATTATAAAGAGTGATCTTTTGTAGAAGTAAAAATCTGTCACTGGGTCCTTGGATAACATTTCTGGTCAGTTTTGTGGCAGGAGTATGTAATGATTAGTTTGGTTTCATCAAAGCCAAAGAGAAAAGCTGTACCTTTTCTAAGGAAATCCACTTAAAAGAGAGGTGGGACAGGCATGTGGTAATATTGTCTTGGCGCCTGGAGGTTTGTGAGATTCCCCAGCGGTGGTGTGGTAACGGGCCCATTACGTACTGGGTTCAATTGTGAAATCCTAAGCCAATTAAACGGAAAATGTTATGAAATTACTTTGGAAAAAAAGAAATGATGCCACCGAGACAAGGGCGCTTGTCACCTGCCTGGTTTAATCAAGAAAAGATGGAGGGAGACAGAAAGCAATAACACAGAAATGCCAATAGGTTTTTTTTATTGTTACTGAGACATTGCATCCCTGATCAAATAAAACACCTGCGAAAGCTCGAGCATATTGTGCGAAATTATTTCTGTTTCCAATGCATAAATTGTCTTGATGAGTAACACTTCATCCTCAGAATAATTCTTAAAAATATAAAAAAAAACAAGAAAAAAAAACATTATGAGATCGAGGAATATGCAGATGCAGAGTAGGAAAATGTTCAAATGCCCCTTTTATCGTCAGTATTTCAGCAAGGCTTTGTTGTGAATGACAATGCGTTAAATTCACATACACTGTAGAAATTGCCAAACTGTGTTAATGTTTGTTAAAAATAATTTTATTTAATATCAAAGTATTAAATCAGATGTGTAGACCAATGAAAATACTACACAATAGGTGCTCAATAGGTTATCCATGACTTTATGCTGGACATGAAAACAGTAATTTAATCATGGTAATAATACCTTGCAGCTTTTTATCAGGTGACGATCACTCCATCTTTGCTGAAGGAAAAAAGGTTAAGAAGTGCTGGAACAATGGATTAGCCGTGGTGCCATTCAGTCGCTATAATAGCTGCTCTCTCTAATCTTTCCCTCCCTTCATCTCCCCTTTCTCTCCACGCGTTCTCCCTCTTGCTTCTGGGTGATAGTTGTGATGGGCAGGAGTAGGAGGAAAAATGCTCTGACTCAGCCAGAATCCCCCTTTTGTGAAGTTAAATACCAATTTACACTCCTCCCCGTCCCCTCTCCCATCCCCCACACATACACACATCCTAACCCGCCCCATACACTAAGAGTGTTCACATTTACAAGCTCTATACAACACCCCCCCCCCCCCACACCACACCACACCACCCCTTCTTCCCTGCTCACTCTTGCGAAAGAGATGATTCCTATTTTGCGCCCAGTGTATTCCTGTGTCCTCCTTTTTACCTCTCTCTCTCTCTCTGCCTCTCTCACTTGACAGTCTAATAAGCCAGTAATTAAAACCTGAAAACAGGGAGTGGTGATAGGCCATAGGAGAAGAGATTGCTTTGGGAAAATAAGGCTCTTGTTTTCCTCCCCATCGACCACCACCTGCATATGAAAGAGTGCCTGTGATGCACTGCAGTGAGCACAGATTTAGAGAAATAGATTTTCTTTTTTGCCTTTGTGGTGTGTTAGATTGTCATTCCTCTCAGTGTTCTGTATAGATGCTTGTTCTTTTCTGGAGGACAAATCATAAAGCACACAGGAATATGAATTGAGGGTGAAGGTGGAGAAGCAGAAATAATATTCAGTGTCCAAAGCAGCACATTGCTCCAATCCTGCAATTTTCTTAAGTCCTTCTACCTTTAATATATGTGAATATAAATGTCCACATAATGTTTATCTTTTCATCCACTTTAATGACACCAAACCTTTCCACAGCACAATTGTAATTGCAATATTGCAAGAGACAGAAAGTAAGGAAAGCAAGTGGGTGTAAATAAGTGAGGCTGTTGTTAGGTTTTTTTTTGTGTGTGTTTTTGCTTTTGGTTGAGAAACCAGTAGGCAAAGATGGAGGTCATGGGGCGGAGAGATGCAAGGAAGAAAAAAAAAGGAAGAGAGGGAAAAAAAGGAGAGGATGTTCAGCCAATACCAAAACAGGTCAAAGCTGTCACAGATGCCGTTTTTGGAGGTTTGTGTACTTCTTGACTTCTGCTGGTGCAGCCGTCATTCTGAAACATTGTTCTCACTTTAAGAGTATGAATCACTGGAAGGTCAGACTTAATTTGATGGGGCTGGTCTTAGATTTTGACAAGGGGAGAGAGAGAGTTGGGTTTATATACTGTACATATACACATCTGCACACATGCACACACACACACACACACACACACAACCCCGTTGAGGCAGATGGAGCTGGTTTAAATGCTAAAAGCTCAAAGTTGATGCCACTCTGTGGAGCTATTGTTCCTAAGCCAAGACTTCATTGCTCAATAAACTATTATAATATTCCATGCCAGGGTCCTACATACCGTTCTCACTCAGCTTATTGGCCTTGATTAATATTGTGCAACCCAGGGTTTCAAAGTAATTTGCTGTAAGAAATAAGGAGAAAGTATTGTGGAACATCATTTGTCTGGTTGGTTAATACATGACAATACATGAGAATAAATCTGAGAATTGCAACGAGAACAGAATGAGCAGTTTTCCAGAAATCATAATGACACTGTACAGCACATTACCTGAATTCTAAGGAAGCACTTAATACAGTTAAATTATAATTGTTTTCCCTGTTTTAGAACTTTGCAGATTCAATATTTATATGTCATATGTGGCCTGCTACTACCTTGCAAAGCCTTGAGCACACTATGTCTTATCTGTGCATATTATGCTAGTACATGTCACAGATACTATAACGTATCAGATGCCTATTACCAGTAAGTCTAGCAAATGCTAAACCCAAATTAAATTTCAAGCCGTCTAAGCTTAGAGTGTTACCTTCAATGAAACGGTCCATGAATCTGTATGAGGGGATGCATTGTTAATATTAATGCAGGACAGCTGGGATCGTGTATTAACTTGGAGCACAAGGAGCACATCTGCTTGTGAGGCGTACTGCACTGAAAATATCTTTAACACTAGTTTCTTTAACACTAGATGGGCCACGATGGTCATTTTGACCCTTTTCAAATTTAAACGTGTAATATCTTTGTTGAATTTAAAAAATACTATGCTGTTAGTACCTGGCTTTTACTAAAAGTGTATGTCTTTTCATTAAAAATGTTTTTATATAAATTACATAAAAGGCACTCAAAATATGATAATAATTTAGACGCGATTTTAATGTTATTTAAAGCAACTCTTTCTTGGTTGTTTAGCAACTATCATTGTCTCTGTCAAATAAATGTAGCGACTGGTCTCGAGTGCCTGATGTGCCATACTCCGCCGCAATGCTGCACTGTGCGCCGTTGTGCTCCGCTGCCGTGCGCTATAACCTGGGCTATTCATTAATTCTGCTGGTAAACAATAGATTATGTAAAATGTTTAATTATCTAAAGAAATACATACAATAATGCTAGACTGATTTAAAATGCAAATGGTATCTCTGATGGTTATTGCCCTACGTAGGTATATTGGTGTAAGTGTATGGACTAATAATGGTTTATATACATAATTAAACATGTTAAAATGTACATTTAGATGTTATTTAATTTTACATTTTTAAAAGTTAAAAATTTTAAACTAAACAGAATAAATGCATTCATCTCTCAACTGGTTATTTATCAGGAGAGATTAGAATGTAATCTGTCAAAATGACCGCTTACAGCAGTTCTAGTAGTTATGGAATTCTGGCACTTCTACCGTTAAGTGTACGGGGGTTTTTTTGTGGGAGTGCCGTTTTGGCTAAGCCTTTTTATTATTAAGTTACTTAAAATAAAATGCTACTTAGTCTCAGTAGTCACAAACATAAATCAGTGCTGTAGTTTTGGACAATTCAGTCAGTGTGTTGAATATGATTAATTAGATTTCAAAGCTTAACACCCAGGGATCCAAAACTCTAATCTGTAATAGCGCAATGCCATTGGCAATGAAGTGGGGACTGATTGTCTTGGCTTATACAGCATGTGTCTGAGCTTATCTATCGAATTTAGATTTAAATTATATTGTTGCTATTGTAAAGACCAGTACATTGTGCATTTTAAGTGGAAAATCATCCTAAAAATATCCTGTAACTGTGAGTTGTTTTTACGACGACACTTATGATTCATTAAAGTCGACATTACAATAAGATGATAAGATATAGGCAACGTTAACTGAGTCATCTTGGTATATGTTGTGCAATACTTGTGTTTATCTGACTCTAACTTGACCTAAAATAGCAATGTCAGACGGCTCGGTTTCGATTGTCATCCCTGACAATGCAGTGAGCGACTTTAATCTGCACAGCTGCATGAGACCATATGGTTTTAACAGTTTAAATGTTCTGAAACATCACATCAGAAAATTACGGTTTTAAATGTTTTTGTAGTGACTCCTAAAGGGGGCATGTGGGGGGTACTTGCACATTTTTAAAAGCATCTTTTACCGCTGTGGTGTTGCACAAGAAAACTTTGGCCAGAGCTATGACATCCTTGCCCTTAGATTTTCTGTTTTAGGCTTTGCCGGTTATTCGCCCACAGTGGTTATTACTTCTGCGGCTAACTACTCAGTGCTTCTTCTATTTATTGCAAACAAATAGCTGTTTCTGCTATAAAACTCCTTTTTACTGAAGGTTTTTTTTTCTGGAAAGAGACAATCAGTATTCTGCACCAGGTGTGTAAATAGTTGAAACCCCTCTTGTGTTGTATTACCAAAATAGATATTTATATGCCTGCAAGATTTTACTAACAACAAGTGTAAATATTCTCCATCTATCTCCTCCTGACTGCTTGTCTTAAAATATCAAGTCACCTGTCTATCCATGTGTGTTTTTAGGTTGTCAATTATATTTTTCTAAGCAGAACAGATCCCCTACCAAGTGGCCTCTGGAAAGCTTTTTGTCGTGGGTGCTTATCTGTAGTTTTCCATCCCTAACACAGCGTCACGTTCTCTTCTCTCCGCGCTTTCCCCAAATTAGCTGTATTTATTTTGAATTGCAGCTCTATCTTTTTTAGCACAAGTGGAGCAAATAAGTCTAGCCATCAAGTGCCGTGACTATTTAAATCCTGTCACCTGGCCAAAATAGTTGGAAGAGAAAATAAGAGCAAAGAGGTGACATATTAAACATGGGGAGATAGGAAGGTGAGAGTTGAGTTTGAGAACTCGGAGCTTATGTAATGAGTGTGAATCGCATCTTTTCTCAGTGTGTGAATAAGAAATAATGAAGCCATTTTTAGACAATGTAAGCTTGGAGAAGTGGCTTGTGAGTGTGTGTGTGTGTGTGTGGGGGGGGGGGGGTATAGGTATTACAACTAGTTTACAACAGTTGTAATACCTTAAATGTTTCAGCTGATTATCAATATCCTTTCTTCTGCCATACAGCAAACCTGGGCAGTGTAGTATTCCAGCGTAGACTCTGGGCACAAAGACGGGGGACCCTCAGGTGGTGCCGTGATTTACGCTGGTCCCGGGTGCCCCTCAGTGGCTTAACCCAGCCCTGATGTTAGCATGTGACATCATTGTCTGGAAAAATCTTGCTTTTCTGAACTCCAGAACTCTTCTAATAACAGTAAGGAAAACAGTTATGGCAGCTTCTTACTACCTGTCATAAATCCCATAAACAGCCTTGCTCTCAATAATTTGAGAGCTATTAGTGTGTCTGAGAGAGGGATAATCATCTGTCTCTGTCACGTTCAACACAATGTTAACAACAAGGCAATCAAACTCTGCAGACTCCTGTCTGGTGTTTAATCATGCTGCTGTGTTGCCGCAGTTACTCACCATGACAATGCTGTGCCTTTCTTGCCGTGACATCATCTTGCCACCCACTGTCGGGTAGGAATAGCTGCAGTCACCCGTTGAGGCAAAATGATAAGCCATTGTATCTAGTTAATCACTCCCAATATAGCCCCTAGTCATGCCAGAGAAAATGGTGAGTTAAAATTCTCTGTAAGTATTGTTGACCCTGGCAACCATCCATGGCACAACCCTGGTCATTAGCAAAGCTCCCATCTTTCTCGCAAACACCACATGCACAATAGCATCCGCTGTCACCTCTGATACAGATGACCCTTGACAGGAGAGGAGCTCAGTACGACAGCCTGTCAGCAGCTCTGCAATGTGTCTGGCTCGTCTCCCTTCATCGGATGGCCAGCATGTGCCTCAGGTCTCTCCTGCCCATCCATATCCGCACCAATTTACAGCCTGCATGCACGCAGAATCATATTCTCATGTGACAGATTTTTTTTTTTTTCGTCTGGTCCACAATCCTGAATTACTATGTTTCATTCCTATGAATTTCCCTGTGGCTGTTCTGCAGTAATGTACAGTCACGTCGGACCAACGTTCCTTCTCGCCATCTATATTTCTCACCAAATATAGAATGTTATAGCAATTTCTGTATCCTTATAATAATAAAACATCCATCTTTTTTTTGGTATTTTCATCAAAATAGAAGGCTCATACTAGAAGAGTGATCTTTTTTCTCCTTCTCCGCTGTGTGTGTGTGTGTGTGTCTAATTCTGTTGAGTGTGTTGTCTCTGCGGCTTTTACCAACAAAGCAACACTGTTTTCTGATGAATGATCATCCCCGCCAAGTTTTTATTGCTTTCCGTAGATTACATCAGCGTGTAGTAAATCGCTTTTGCCAGGGAAATGTGTGATCCTAATAAAAATACTTCAAACCATATCTTAATACAAACAATAGTTTTGAGCTATTGTCTGCAGAGTTGATTCTTCACACAGCTGTCATCAGCATTTTCCATGCATGAATTATAAACAGAAAGGAACAGACTGAATTGATAGAAGTGTAATTGTAGAAATAAGAAATTTGAACTTGTAGGAATGTTGATAACAGAGAAGCAAAGAAAAGAGCACCGGACGGATGGGAACCCTCGACAGAGCTCTGAACTCCGAACACTGGTTGTGGTCTGTGGAGTTGAACTGATCATTATGAAGGAGTTAGGAGTGAAGCTCCCTGTAGGATCACAGGAGATGGGGGCGTCGTTGGATGCACAAGAAAGGCTGTGAGATCATATATGACAGCTTCAGACCTTAGTGATAACAGCCTTGGAAAAGAGAGCTTTCTATAGCCCCTCTGAAGATAGAGTGCTAACACTCTTGTGAAGACACTCTCATCTGTTGGCGCTGACAGATGTGCAGTCTAAGGTTAGTTGGAGGGCTCCCATTAGGAGACATGCAGGCACGAAGGTCTTGGATGCTTTGAAATCCCAGTCTTATGAGATAAAAACAGGGACCTTTCATCACACACATGCACGGGCATTTGAACATGTTTCCTAATTAAGCAAACAACAATAAACAAGACAAGAGCAACATTTATTTGCATGTATGTTTGGAGGTAAGCTCACTGAAGTGCCGCACGACAATAAGGCATCCTGGGGGGGACGAACTGCACTATTGCCAGTAAAGTTGGTGTGATCTGTGTCCAAAGTGGACACGCAGAGGAACTGCTCCATACATTGCGTTTTACAATCTGGGTAATATTAATATTTAAAGCCTCTATGTGTAGGATGCTGGAATATCTGACACTGGTGATTCCTAGTGGTAGCAATGCGCATTAACACACACCGCTACGCCCCCACCCACCCCACATATAGATTGCACCAGTCTTGTATACTTTCCTACATACAAGAATTTACATTCTTTTTCTTTACAAAAACAAATAATAATCATTTACTTTCTTACACACAAAAACATATAATCACTTAAAAGATGGCAGATAAGAAGTTTAGACTTTAAAATGCAGTCAAGCGGGCAATCAAGAATAAATAAACAACATGCAGCACAAAACTGTGCAATGTTATGTGTTCACACACAGTCCACTAATTGTGTTGGGACTGTTTATCTGGAGCACTAATCTCTTTGATCCCCATACGGTAATGTTGTGAAATCCCTGCCAAAACACTTAAACCAGTGAGGGAACTGGAAACCATTTTGTTTTGAGTGGAATCAGGAAGTCATTATCAAGCTGATGCATTACTACTAGAATCATAATGGCAGACGGGCTGATACAGATACATCAGACTGCCAGAGCGGAAGCATCGGTCGATAACACCTCCTCAAAGTGTCTTCCTGGCAAGCACTGTGGCCCATAATGAAACTGGCTAACAGACGAAGAGACACGTATGGCAGCAGGGTCTTACACCGGCCGACCTCACCCCCGTGGTGGAAATTCCATTATCATTAAGAATCTGAGGTAATGTGAAGGAGGCTTTGCGCTGCTGACCAAGCTGGAATAAGTGTATTAACCGGCAGTTTCTCAGCTGTCAGGGGTCCCCGTTTTGGGCCCCTGGTAATGTAATGTTAATAAAAACAAAATAGTGGGCTGTGGGACCCCTGAGAGCAGCCTTCATGTGTCTCCCGTACTCGTACAAACCGAGGCAGCGCACTGTAATATGCCCTGCACCTGCCTGCATCAGCAGAAAACACACGTGGTGATATGAACAGTTATGATTGTGCTGCCGGAGGTTATTGCACTTGGTTTATATAATGATGCTATCAATGGCTGGGTGTACAGAGGTGCATGCTGGGAGTAAATCACAAAGACTTGGTCTCTGTCCAGATACTACAAGGATTCACTCACACAGAGCGCACACGTTGGCAGACATAATAAGCAGTGACAGTCTCATCTCTTTCTCTCTCTGTCTCTCATTAACACACAAATACTCAGATCTTGGCTGTTTGTCAGTAAACTGCAGTATGTGTTGTGTGCCCTTTCTCATGAGGAAAATGATTAGCCAGCTGTTCAATCCCCAGCTGCAGAGACTATTCCACGTGGTGTGGGTGCTGAAACACACACACACACACACTGTAGATACATCGCTCAGAGAGCGTAGGTTTGTGTCCTGCAGGTCACAAGCCACAGCGAGAGGTCAGGGGAGGCTTCCGACACTGTTAACAGTCTGATGTTAATCAATTAGCAGACAACTGACTGAGCTGGAGGCCAGCAGTGAACTGCCATTAAACCCGGAGATACAGACAGACAGGAACACAGGTAGACATCTAAAGAGGACAGTTACTATTGGCAAGCATTGCTGCATTGTCAAGCTGGCAGGGATGCTACTGGACTGTGTGTGTGTTTGTGATGAGTTTGTTCTCTTTGGTCCTGGTTCAATTCACCCTCCTTGCAAGGGACGTCAGAAGCACATTTGCAAGAGTGTGTGTTTGTGTAGTGCAAGTAAGGTGCACCCGTGTGTGCATGCATGCCTTCTCATGCATTTTAAACAGGCTAACCTCAACCCCGTAACACTTAACATCTGCTGGGGTCAGACAGCCAGCCCAGGGAGGGCTCGTCATCAGCTGGATGCTACTGTTCATGTTCCAGCTAACTACTGGCTGGAGACAAGGCTTTGTGTGTGTATCCAAGCACGTCCGGCTCCAGCTCTCTGAATCACTCCATTTCATTTTAGATCTCCAGTTGCCCTGGGCAAACATGCAGTGAAGACTTTCGTTGCACAACATTAGGTATTGATCAGCCCATAACTTAACCGTTTGTTTAATCTAGGCTTGGTGTTTGAGTGTTGACAACCTGCTTTGATCATAATAAGATCATGTGAAATGGTGAACTGGGTATACTGTCCACCTCCTATAGTACTTGTTTAACTTTCTCACTGCACTCACCTTGACTTTGTTATCACTCGTTTTACACTAATGCAATAAAATGAATTCAAATATAAACTGTATAATGCCCGCACTCTTTTTTTTCTTTTCTCCTTTTATTTATCTCTCTCCAGGAGACTACGTGGTGCTGACCGTCTTCTTTGACCTGAGCAGGAGAATGGGCTACTTCACCATTCAGACCTACATCCCATGCACCTTGATCGTTGTCCTCTCCTGGGTCTCGTTCTGGATCAACAAGGATGCAGTACCTGCCAGGACATCATTAGGTAAAAAGAAAACTGAAAAATGGAACTGCTCATCAAGCCTTTGCTTTAGTTTGTTTTTTCATAATCAGCCCACCCAGCCCAAACACACACATTCTGCAGTGAGGTTCATTAGCCATCCCGGCCTTAATTATTAATTAATCCCTGCTATGAAACACATCAAGAACCCCGTGGCGGTCACCCACCTCCACATACTGAAAAGCAGTCTGCTTAAGCTTCCTCTTTCCTGCCGTTCTCCCCTTTCCTTTTGTCTTCTCCTTCACCATCCTTCCTCCTCCTTTTTCCCCCCTCTGAGACAGGGCAGCTGCTTAGGAATCTAGTCCATCTTGATTAGAGGAGCCTATCCTGGCACATATGTTTTCATGCATGCCTTAATGAGACATTAATTATGCAATACAGCAGGGGAGATGCAGAGATGCAGCCTCAGCACAATAATAATGCAGGTGGCCTCTTCATTGAATGCAATAAAGGGACAAGGAATGAAGAAAGAGGGCAAAAAGTGAGGATTTCAAGGAAATTTGTCAGCTATTGAACTTGCCCTTAGCGTCCAGTAGACATCCTCAAAAGTTCACTTGTGTTGCAGTTACATACATATTCCTTAGTCAGCTTTCCTTTCGGCCCCTTAAGGCTCAAAATCCTGACCCCAAGTCCATGTGATGTGATCATTAGCGAACATATCTGAATGTAAAACAATCCCTGCAGGCAGAAACCCTCATTCCACCTCACTATCATCATTACTTTGTCCATCATTAATCTCTCTAAAAATAGGTTGTTTTTGTTTTCTCCTGCTTCTGCAGCTCCAGACATGATTTGCAGTCAGAATAATAACACTATAAATTCCCTGCTAAAATTGTACCAAGAGTCAAACGTCTTAATTTCCTTTGAAAGATGATGCTGGAGGTACAGGAAGCCAGGTGGTTAGGAAGCGGATTAATGCAGATGACACAATTCTTAATCCTTCAATGCCATCCAGAAATATATCAATTCACTCACAATACTGCAGTGGTAATCTGGACACAGACTGATGTCTTTCAGTCCACATTAAATTTAGACGTAAATCATCCATATACAAGGCAAGTCTCTTTACATGTTTGGTCTATTTAAAGGAAGAAGGCGGTCTTGTAAGCTGCTTGTTTGTTGGTGTTTGGGAGTTGTGACGCTGATGTGGGTAATCTGTCGTATCAGTGTACTTATAAACTGCCCTTTCTCGTCATGTGCCATCATCCCGCCTCCATCAACATCACCATTAGAGACAGACAGAGTGAGTAAACAGGGAGAGGGTTACCAGATGGTGGATAAAGGAACGTAGTATGTCAGTGTGGTGGTCAATGACAGCTAAACCGTAAACCAGTAAAGTATGTGGATCAAGGGGACAGTAAAACAGATGCTCAGTCCTTTTTGGCCGTCTAATTGTTAAGAGCTTGCAATTAAACATCCATCATCAATATGTGTATATATGTAAGTATGTATGTACATATGTGTGTATACATATATATATATATATATATATACTGTGTATGTGTGTGTGTGTGTGTGTGTGTGTGTGTGCGTTTAAACTGATATATATACCTCAACAATGCAACGTTTATGAGCAAATGTTCCTTGGTTGAAATATGCAGGAGTACATGGTTATATGAATAAAAAATGTATTAACACATTGATGAACTGGTGCACAATCCATAAATAAAATAATATATAAAAAACATCCACTTCAAGTTTGAATCCCCACTTTTCACCCCACGTTTCAGCTTCTTTCCAACTGTGAAACAATTTTATCCTATTAGTAACACATCCTGTTAGTAGCACCTGAATAAATGAAACAGCATGTGCATCATGTTCAACTTGAAAACATATTAAATACTGCAAGACGCTTGTATTGATGTTATAACCGTCATCGTGTTACTACTGTAAACAACAGATACAACACAATATCAGACAAGCAGCATAACATTTTAATGTAGGGAAATTACTTTTAATACATACTATAGCCAAATTATAGAGCATATTTTTTTATGATGTGAACTGACACAACTGAGATTTATGTGTTAGTATATTTGAACTCATTCACATTTCAATTTTGTCAAGATTTAGAACTGATCTCATTTTTTTTGTTCTCTCTGATCTCATTACCAGGTATCACCACTGTGCTGACCATGACCACGCTGAGTACTATTGCCAGGAAATCCCTTCCAAAAGTTTCCTACGTGACCGCTATGGACCTGTTTGTGTCGGTCTGCTTCATCTTCGTCTTCGCTGCACTTATAGAGTACGGCACGCTGCACTACTTTGTCAGCAACAGGAAGCCGAGTGCCAAAAAGGACAAGAAGAAGAAAAACCCGGTGAGCGTCTTTCTAAAACTAACTAAAGTTAACTTATTTTTTGTTGTCGTTGGATAATGTTTGTTTTTTAATACTTGACCAACAAATGTTGTTCAATTTAACCATGTAGCTACAAACAACATTATTTTGATATGTCCTATATCTTTATGTAATATTTTGTGTGTGTTTAGATTATCCTTTATTTAGGTGAAAGGTCAAGTACTCCTCTACACGCTCTGTGTCCCTCCCCCACTTTATTACATTACTGGGATAAGCCTCAGAAAAAGCTATACATTGCTTAGTATCCCTAAGGATCTTCCCAGGGGGCCACCACATCAAATTACTCAATGAGCAAGGTGTGCAGCTCGAACTTTTTCCTAATCTGCCACACATCTGTTAGAGTTCTAATTTAGGCCCACGTAACATGACGGGTACATTTACCCTCGACAGCAAGACTAGCACTTCTCACTAATCAGCTAGAGTTTACTTGTGGTTGTAGAAATGAAGATTTTGAATGAAAAATAGTGACTTCAAGTCTACTTAGTGGAAAACGTTTTTTTTCCATTTTTTATGTAACTAAACCATGTTGTAGGGTTGTAGGTAACTGAAATTTTATCTCTGAAGTCATGGTATTTTTTTGGAATTGGACCTGAAAGATATTAAATCTTAAACCTCTAAGCATAGAGGTTGGGGTCCTGTTCACCCAAGCACAAACTGCAGGAGGTTGGGGT
>JAVQJL010092830.1:0-27801 GCA_036024295.1 Nannoperca obscura
GGGAGGCGCAGTCGCTGCTGGGCTTTCTTTTACAGATTTCCATAATATTGTCATTGAATGTCTGTTGATTATCAATTAAGGTACCCAGATATATACATAAGGCTAGGTTGAGACTGCAGAGCTTTTCCATGTCATTGTGTTTACCAAAACCAGATTCACAGCTGCAGGAATCTGTTCAATTTCTTCCCTTACAGAGTATTTTATGAAGAGTGATTAATCACACATGGAACTTAAAATACAAGTTTGTGGGTCTTTATTGTGTCTTCTGTTATCCTCTAAAACAAATCAAACTTGGCTTCCATTGAAGTTTGAGAAGAGACTGGTATTGTTCAGAACAAAACAATGGTTTCTGTACTATTTCAGAACAGATACAGCACAAACACAATACAATAGGCACAATATGGAAGTGGCCCTCTTTAAGGAAAACACAAACACTTTCACAACACACAAAATATAGCTATATTGTGTTAAATAACTCTCAAACAAGATATGAATTATCACAAATGTTCTCACCACCAGCAAAAGCAGCCACTCCCTGCAAAAGTGTTATATTGTACTTCCTGTATTTTTCCCAGTGCCCCCTGACCTCTTAGCGAGCCACTGCTCTGAGAAGTGGTGAACCTACTGCCCCCCCTGCTGTTCAAAGTCTACATCAACAGCAGCACTGCATTTTATATTCAGGGGTTTATTGACTGCACATATTAATTTATATGTCCACTTTTACCACCTAGTTACATATAATATTGGTGAGTGATAATGTTGATCTTGTTTTAACCATGATTGGGTGTGATAATAAGTGGCTGGGTGTACTCTAGGTTTTATGTCATGCATTCACTGAAGTATTGTGTTAGCATTTGCTTTTACATATTTGTATTATGTATCCCTTGTGTTTTCTGTTCAAGTATGTGTTCTGTGTTTTACCAGGCTGCAAGAAAAATTCCCCCATTGGGAACAATACCGTTTAAGCTGAGTACTTATACTTGTTCAACTTTGCTTTGCTGCAGTGTGTTTTAGTAGTCAATAGTTTGACTTCTTAGCCATCCAGTAGCTTGAGACACATGAACCGGCTCAGTGTATATAAGTAATCACGGAAACATAGCGAACTCCAGTGGAAACAGAAGTAGTGGGGGGAAAAGGATGCCAAGCAAACCATTCTTATCACTGACACCATCTCTATAGCCCTGGCATCTCATTGACTCTACACTGATTTCATTCATTCACTCTGCACAACAGCTCATTTGAGTGCCACTCTGCAGTCACAACACTGCTTCAATAATGATCCCCAATCTCTGGAGAGTAACCTGACAAAACAAGTACAATGCCAAATAATCTATAATAAGACTTTCTGATTGTCAGAGGTGACAAACGACATTTGAGAAAAGGTTTTTAGACTTTTATGTCTGTGGCAGTAGGTTCACAGACATCACAAATCCATTAAGAGTTTTAATTAGTTTTTAATTTCTCATGCGAAAGTGATGGGCAGGATTTTGTGTTAGTATGTTCTGCAGAGGTTATTCAAAACCATTAAGCGTCTGAATTACCTCCATGTCTGAGCTTGATGAATATGTGGTACCACAATACATGGCTGAATGTGGAGTGTATTCCTCTGGCAGTGGAGCCTTTTCTTTCTAGCTGTTTGTGTGTGTGTGTGTGTACTTGTGTGCGTGAGGTGGTGTGAGTCAGCGTGCAAGGTTGTCTGAAGAGGTGTTGTCTTCGACTTGTTTGTTTCTGATGTAGATGAGTAGGTGTTACATTAAAGACATTCCCCGCTTCACTCACTCTGTCTCTGAGCTCCACTCAAACATGTCACTACATATTACATCTCTGCATCTCCTGTGTATGTGTGTGTGTTGAAAAACCAAGCAAGGGAAAGCCTTTTTACAGCCAAGCTGTTATCTAGAACAAAAATATGAGAGCAAGACACATGCACAAAAATAAATAAATAAATTCACATTTGACAAATTTCTGTCAGATCATGGTCACGTTAATCTGAGCACAGACAAAAAGTTCCAAAGATGTTTCCCTCAAAATGACATACTCAAGTACAGTGCATAAAAAAATCCACAATGAAGAGGTGGTAAAAGTGAAATGTATTTTACATGTTGTGCCTTTGTGAGTAACTAGTAGCACTTTCCTTTTTTTGTAAGACACAAGTGGCTTATTTCTTGTTTATTTTTCCAGGCAGGAATTTTTTTTTGCACTTAAGTAGCCAATCCAGAAAGTGCTAGGTCAAGAGAACAGACCAGAAATATTTTAAAACCCTATCTGATTGTGCAAAGACTCATTACACATTCATATGACTGGCTTTTGTCATTGACAAGCAGACTGCATTCAGATTACAGCTGTTTAAACACTACAAACTACAGGATGACGTTTGAACCGATCTCATTCCTAAAAATCAGACATGTTTAAAATCGTACTTGAAGCTTTGAAAGCAAGTTCTAGTCTCAGTTGGAAGGCTGAAACACACTGCCAATATAATGTGTGTTGAAAGTCCAAGGTGACCGGGCCTATTTTCTGCTGACTTTCCATGATGTTGAAAACCCGTTGTCACAGTCAAAAAGGGTTATAATTGGGCTTTAAATCGTGTGATGCCTTCCAAGCTTCAAACAGAAAATGTATGCTTGAACAAATTTTAGTGACACATTTTCCCTTCTCTTGTGCTACTCGCAGAGCACAGCTGAGCAGCAGCGACAGATAAACACTGACAGAGCTACCATCTAGCAGAAATAAACAGAAATTCAAAATAGATGCTATTTGGCTTTCCAATCGTGTACTGTGAGGAAAAAGGTTACCTTTGTTTAGTTAGCAGGATGTTCTAAAAGAAACTTTCAAACAGATTTCAGTGACATGGAAGAATGTTAGGGCACAGAACAACTGATTTGTTTTTGGTGCATCTCCAGATCCAGTAGCACCACAAAGTGTCCATTAACAAAGCACTTTAGGTTTTGCCACATAACTCCAAAACTCTGAGGTGTTAAAACAAAGTAGTATTTTTTTCTGTTGTAAGACACATTTTCAGTGACAGCCACGGCTAAACAGATTGTTTGCCATTTAGATTTTTTTGGAAACCAGTTTTCTCACCAATACAATTCTTGTCCAGTTTCCACAACATTTGGTACATCAGACATTTGAATGAGGACCCAAAAAGTTTTTTATTAGTTATTTTTTAAATGCCACAGACAGTTTCTCTGAAAATTACTCTATTTTTCTTGTATACATAATCTGCCATAGCTCTTGAACACATCGTACAATGTATAAACTGACACATGCACATATCAACTTTGAGCGATCCTGTATTGCTGTTTTATGACATATTTTATATATGTGACACCACAGCAACATGATAGATTAAAATTATAGCCTTGATCAAATCAACATCATTGTCTATCACTATGTGTGATTTAGCAGATTTAAAGAAAAGGAAATGCTAGTGTGCTTGCTTTAAGGGCTGCATGATGCGGAAGCTATGTGGAGGATCAAGGTCATTTTATACCTGGGCCGCTGATAATGAGGCCACACCTCTGACACTGTATCCAGTTCTCTGCATACGTCCATGTTAGATTCAGGCAATATAAGGAGCCAACCTGTTAAGGTTAAGGACAAAGATTGTTGTTGGAGTTGTTAATAAACACATACTTTTTCAGTATTTAATAAAGATTGAAATCTCTCACCATCCCAAACACCAAGTGCTTTGAGCACCTGAACATAAACATACAAAACATTAATCATGGTTTATTTATCAAGAGCAGATATTGTAGGTAAGCAAAATAAATGTTTTATCATTTTGTGAGCCGTGGCAATGTTAATTACATTGATAAAATATGTAATTTGGGCAGCATTATGTCTCAAAACATGTTTTCTGTACTACATGACCATGAAACGGTTGGATCATGCTTTTTGGTAACATGCTGTATGTTAGTGTTCATAGTCGGCATATATCAAGCTCAGACCAGGGAAACAAAGAGTTTTAACCATTGTAGGTGTCCAACTTCGGCTGTTACGCCATCCTCAAAGGAAAAGTACATCTCAGAACTGTTGGGCAGTTTGCCAAATATCATCTCTGATGCAGACTCATCTAGCCAACCTCCACTCACTCCACCTGCACTCAGCAGTTTGTCTCTATTACGTTATCAACCACTGTCTTCAGTGTTCTTGATTGAACTTCAACCGTGCCCCTATCATTCATCCAGTCAACTTTTCTACTCAGTGTTCCACGTTGACACGGTAGACATGATCTGAGACTCTGATACCATTCATCCTTATACCGGTCCACTGGTGTGTGAAGCAGTGTTAGTCAGTGCAGCAGCATGCAGAGTTATCCAAGTGTTTGGCCGTCCGGCGATAGAAGAAATCTTTAGTGATGGATGGCAGCTGTAAATTCAGCAGAGGAAACATTTACAGGCAAACAATAACATCTGTCTGCTGGCTACTCACGCATGAGATGCACAAACACACAAATTCTTGCATGTACCTAAACATACAGACAACAAGCAGAAAAAAACGGGAATACACACGAGGTGAAATGTGAAAATACACACACATGCACACAGCAGAGGTAATGAGGTGATGTATTAGAGCTCTTAAGCCCCCATCCAGAGCCTCCTTTGCGTCACTCTCCACTGGTTTTTCTGTCCAAGAGAGTGAGAGTGTGTGTGTGTGTTTTTCTGTTTTCCTGTCTCTCTCCTTCTCTCAGTGTTGGTAAAATATGATTGGAATACTCAACACTGATGTGTTCGGTTGTACCAAGATCAAACAAGGCAAGAAGGAAGAATGGAAGCTGCTTTTGACAGATCTGAGCTTTGTGTTTTTGAAATCGGAAGATTACTGACATAATAAAACTGACTTTGTCTCTTCTGTTTTAATTGTTTATTTTTACCATGATGTTAAATCGGAGAGAGGATGTTTGCCTCTAATAGGGTAGTACAATTACTGTAAATGTACAATACTGTTACACCAGTGTATCCAAACTTGGGTGAGGTCACAACATAACTCTGAGGAGTGAGATATTTAATGGGACAGGAAATAAGAAAGAACTTCTCTGCCACTCAAATTTAGAGTTGAATTTAGAAATGTAAATTTGATCTCTTCAGTGTTTTAAAGGAGGAAATTACTCTTTGGTTGAAGTGCTCTCAACTCATAAGACACATTCAACCTGTGATGGGGTGGTGCAAGCAGACACTGCTTCATTTTAAGGGGTCACCACCCAAAAAAGCTGGGAATCATTGTATTGCACTACACTGCAGACTGGCCTTAATGAGGGGTCATAATATAATAGGGAACAAGAGCTGTCTTATCTTGGTTCGGATTTTGCAGTTAAAGATATTTGAGTGCTGTTGAAGCACGAGGCTGGTACTCCTCACTGCTTCACCAACTTTTTACATGATGAAATTTCATTACTTCAACAGGCAATCTGAACTGCCTCTCAATGTGATGCCACAACTCTAAAAATCACTGATATCTGCAACATGTCCTCACACCTAAACGGCAGAATAGGTTGTTTGCCAGTGACTCCCAAAACAACATAAATGACCATTGGAGAGTGCCAGCGACAAGGCGTATTGGACCTTCGTCGTCATGGTAACAATAATAAACACACGTCCTGAAATGGTCACAGTTTGTTTAGGTTTACGCACCAAAACTATTCGGTTATGTATACAAGTTAAGTTAAGTCACGTGACTTACTGACGCAACTTAGCACTATGATCTGACGTGAGTTAAAATAAATCAGCGTTCACTTTTGGTTTTACATGGGACACGAACAGCAGCCTCTTGGGTGAAAGTCTGGTGTTTCACGCACCCATCCACCCTGATCTCCTCCCTATGCAGACTTTGCAGCTCTTTATACTACATCACCTGACTTCTGCCTTTGCTCCCATCATAATTATATTATGTGGGTCATAATAAATTATACAGCAGTATTTTGGGGCATGACGGACTGGATATTTAGTATATTTTGTTATTCATGGTCTGAATTAGTTCTGTATACTGCAAGATATGATCTTTAGATAAGCTGTTTAGATATGGTAGGTCTGATAATCAGACTGGGTTAACATTTGCTATTTATTTATTATTCAGTCTGACCTTGTGCTCTGTTTGAGGGGGTTATTTCACATAATCAATCAGTAGTGACTGACATATTCATCACACTGTAGTTCTTACTAATATGTCTATTTTAGTTAACAAAAAGTTTTTTTGACCTTGGCAATACATATTGAAGCTATCTAGCAAAATTTCGGGAGGAGGACCACACCTCAATTAAGTCTGGCTTTATACCCTCCTAACCCTCTCCTCGTTTTCACTCTCGCTTATTGCGCACCACCCTCCCACCCCCTTTTTCTCCTCGATTCTTTCTCCTCTTGGTAGGGTCCTGAAGGGGGTTCGTTGTACGCTATTCCTCACAAAGCTTCCCCACATCACAGCATCATCGGAAAAGACTCAAGCAATTCCAGCTCGCATTATTGTCCAATAAATCATTCAAATGTATCTTGTTGATGGTGTGGTCCTTGCTAGTGAATGTGTGATAAAATATTCCAAACCCAAGGGGCACTTAGGTTTGTCGATTTGTTTTTTGCACAACCTGAATAGAAGTCAGTCTCATTCACACTTGTGGATTCTTGTTAAGACACAAGAAGATGATTTCCATGATGATTGGCTCAGTTGGCAAACATCAGACCTATTGAAATTGCTGAATAAAAATGAAAGACATGTGTGCTGATACTGAGGTCGGGAACCAGGCTGTTGTGTAATAGATACAGATATGTGAAGGGAGAGTGAGGCCAACAATACCGCCAGCCAATCAGTGTAGTGAATCATGAGCAATGGTATTGTTTTGTTAATGAACCCCAAACTGTTTCAATCAAGGCTGATGTGGAGCTCTGAAAACCAAATTACTTTTAGAAAAACTGATCATTGTCTGGTGAGAAAAAGGTTAATATGGTCACAGCAATTTGTCACAAAAACAGAAAAACACCCACTTAAAATGATGGTGTACTGCAAAAATTAAAGTTCAGTCATTATCAACTCAACCCAGTTTATAGGGTCACCAAACACATAGCTATTTGCCCCTTGTGGCGCCAATTCACCCTTCTCTCAAAATATTGCAGTTAATTGGTTTAACTTTTTACTACAACTTTCTCCAAACAGCTTCAGTAGCAAAACGCAAATGTTATGTCACCAAATGATTGCACTCTGGGTTGCTTACAGGAAACTATTTATTATCATACTTGTGGGAGGATGCTGAGACTGCTGGTGCTAACGACTGCTGGTGCTAACTCAACGTTTGCCCAGTGATCCTATGAACTTCTGGGGTGATCAGCTTCTTCAGGTTAACAAACGACTGTGTATGTGTGTGTGTGTGTGTGTGTGTGTTTATGTGCGTGTTTGTTTTGAGTGGAGGGAAAATATTCAGATAAGCCGGCAGAAACCAATTAAGTGAATGGTTTTATGGAAATTTTATGGTGGCGTGAACAAGGTCAGCTGTTAACACTGTATTGTACACAAACACCTGAAGTCTCCTCCCTTCTTACACATACACACATAAACACACACACACATGCACATGTGTTTGCAAATATGCCCCAAATTACCAACATTAATGTTCCTATAATTCCTCTACATACATCCACGCACAAACTTGCAGTGGCAGAGCACCACACACACTCCTCAGTTTCTGTATGAATCCTCCGCCTCCTCCACACCAACAGCCCGCGGGGGAAGACAGGAACTGCAAAGCCCCCGCTCAGGTCTGATGAATAGACTTCTCTCAGCATCAGCTTTGCCTTCGACCTCTGTTAAAAAGCTCTCACAAGGTCTCTTGTCTTTGCTAGGTGTCTAAATTGTGCGCGTGCGTGTGCATGCACGTCTTTTCTGTCTGCAAAGCAATCTTACACATCCACAACCAGCAGCCTTCTGTCCAATTAAGATCTTTCCCTGTGAACCGTGTACCATTCCAGTTTTCTCCTTCTCTCTGCTTTGCATATAAATAGCTAAACATGGTTTCATGATGTCTGTCAACCCGCAGTTGTCAGACGCTGGAAACAGACAGTGATGATGGAGCAACAGAGCATATAAAGACTACAACAAGATGAAGAATAAACACACACATTCTGCTACTGTATGTGTGTGTGTGTGTGCAGAGACTGAGATTCCTTACAAAGAACATCCAAACAAATCTCTCAGTGGCATATTAACAGCCTATGATCGACAGTCCACCATGTGTGTCAATAGAGCAATCAAATGGCCAACAATGCACCGCTTCACTGATTTGTTTGGGGTGATAAAGGTCTACTTTACAGAAATCTAACAATTCTTTTAACAAGAAGGAACAACAATAGAAGCCTAATAATGTTTGAGAAGGTGGTCTTTACTGTGATTACAAGTGAGAGGGTGACATGGCAAGTGTTTTCATCAGTGAAATACCGGCTTGTTAGAGAAAAGGTCACCCATCTGGGCTCATCTTCCAGTTTTTGTGGAGCAGAAAGATAGGCGTTCACACGAGAGTAATGATGAATGCCTGCGTACTAGTTCATTGTTGCAAGAGACAGTGTAGCACTAAGTTCCACTTCGGATCCATTTCTGATGATTCAAAATTTTTCATTAAATATAATTTCCGTTTGGTCTTTGTATGTCAAACATCTGCTGTATCTCTGGATCAGCACTTGTCTAACACTTCTGCTAGTCGATGTTTGGACTGGAGGATGGAGCAACTTAGGTTAAATGAGGTTTACTGAGTCTTGGTTTGAGGTTAGCAATGGGCTGACAATCAGGAAAGGCAAACAAATCTGAGTGAAAACCAAAAATAGGCAGAAATAATGAGCAGGAAGCCTGATCGACTTCACACTTGGCGGGTATTTTGCTGAAGACCAGAGGGAGTCCAGTGTCAAGTGTGAAGTCTCATACCGCGGTTCTCGACAACGTTGCAAAAATGGTAAAGAGACTTCACTTATATAGCAATGTTTCAACCTTTATGGTTCCCAAAGCATTTTTACAGACTTGTCTCAACCACACATTCACAAACTAATAGCGGCTGAACTGCCATGAAAGGTGCTGGCCTCCATCAGGAGCAATTTATGGTCTTGGCCATGGACGCTTCGGGATGTGAACAGGAGGATCCGGGGTTTGAGCCTCCAATTCTGGGCTTAACGGACAACCCGCTCCACCTCCAGAGCCCCAGAGGTACTTCCTGGGGGCAGAGCAATCGACCCGCTCTGAACATGTTATACTAACTAAGCTAACCGTCTGCTGGCTATAGCTCTGTATCTAAATCTTTTACACTAACGTACAGCTTTAATAATTAAGTAGTTGTAAATTGAAACAATTAATCTCTCTATTTACTGCTGCCACAGTTGTGAACAGGAAAACCAGGGCTGACACACACACACAGACACACAGAGGTAGAGAGAGAATGATGTTTTCTTGTTTTTCTGCTTTCACCCTCTCATTTTCTTGCTGTTTTATTCTGACTCATCAGGAATTCTGTCAGAAGTTGTCTTTGAAGACTTTGGCTGTGTACCATGCTCTCTTGTCCTGGTTTTGTTGATATTTTTCTTTCTAAATGTTAATTTGATGCTTATGTGTGTGAGCGTGCATTTGAATGTGTTTATGTATGTGTTTCCTCAGAATGGTGTTTACAAATAAAGCCTGAAGCTAGCATCATGATGTTCCAGCACTAATTAACTAATTAAAACATAAACCGAGAAAAACACGCGTGGTGAGTGGACGAGCTGACGGACAGACAGTGAGATGAAGTCTGTAGCTAACCGAATGTGTGCAGAGTAAAACTCAAAGACAGACAGACAGACTGCTCTGTATAACCAACCTGCTGTTTGATTCTCTCTTGAATCACCAGACAGGTAAAGAATCTGGCAGACAACAGATGACAGGGTGCACTGCCATGCTGCCCCATTGTGTCAGACCACAGACTGTATATAAAGATGGAGGATGTGGCAGTTCTTCACAAGTGAAGCCAGAACATCTTGATCGCCCCCTGGTGGCTGGCTCATAAGTCATAAGCCCCGCCTCCTCCATGTTTGTGAATGGGACATGGGCCAAATTGAAAAATGAAAGTAAACGTCAAATACATTTTTCCCAAAGACAGTTTCTGTCATTTATCTATGTATCTATCTATCTATCTATCTATCTATCTATTTGTTAATTGTATTTCTTGTTATGCTGATTCTTTTTATTGTTTCTTTTAACTACTGCAGCATTGCCATTTCCTCTTGGGGATTAATAAAGTCTATTCATCATATTTTTGTAAAGTAGGAGAAAGAGACATGCGTCGTCCATTTTTACATACAGACTATGTTTCAGACATACACATAAACATTGTTCTGGTGGCTCCTAGCTAACTGACTCAACAAGGTAACACAGGTGGAGGCAGATACAGTTTGTATAGTAAATTCACTTTTACAGTCTGAGAAAGATAGGAGACATTTCCTTCTTTTACAAACAAAGTCATGATTTTATAGCTTCCAGTCTTTCACATCTTCCTTCAGCAAACGTATCATACCAGCAGCAGCAGGGGTCGTCCTCTTGCAATAATATCACAGTCCTTTTATTTGTTTGTTCGTCTGACTCTCCTAAAAATACTAATAGGAATCTTTTACCACATTCAAGTACTTTACCTGCCATTAACGTGCGTCCTGTGACTTGAAATTATAATTATAGTAAATATATCCAGTATGCACTGTATATAACTCAAACATGTGGAGGTGATTAAAGAGCAACACAGCGTTTAGGATCCATTTATATACAGTACAACAGTACATTGGAAAAAAAGTAATATGAGCGGGCAGTGGTCATAATAAAGACTGCTAATATTAGATTTTTCAGAAACAACAATAGGGAGGAATCAGTATAAAGAAAGTAGCTGGGTAAAGTGCTTTGTGTAGATACAATAATAGTTCAGCTGTATTAGATCTATTAACAGACATGTTATTCCTCCCATGTAACTTGTGAGTTCTTGCCTGTAGTCAGTGGCTACTGATCTTTTACAAATTCTTTTATTTATACTTTCTGTACTCAATTAGGTAATTCCACTTGAGATTAAGGATGCTCTGACAAAATTATAACATAATTTCAAATTAATTTAAAAAAAAGATACTGGAAAAACATTTGTTTAAGGAGCCTTATATCTTAGTTGAGATTTTTGAAGTGCTTTTTGTTGGCCTATTTTCAATGACATTAAACTGATTTGGAGGGAAAGTAAAGAAACAAAATCTTGCATTTACTAATATGCATTTTAAAGTTCAGCTGATGAAGTTTATGTGACATGATTGAAACCTCCTCCACCTACTAAATGAGCCTTGTGGTGAGGTTGTTTTCTCAACTGCTGTCTTCAAGGGCAAGAATGAAGTCTGAACATCGAATAAAATAAAAGAAGGCATTCTTGGCGACAGGAATTGAGTGGTATTATATAATCTTTTCTAGTGTGCATGTTTGTTAACGAGTGACAGTAAAGCACACTTTGATGTGCATGTCCCTTTGTGAAACACTATCAGTCTTTCAAACTAGATGCATAAAACAGCTGATTTATAAAGCCGCATGTACACCTGATTCTGTTTTTATTAATCTAAATTATAGTGGAACTGGTTGCACACGCCTCTTTTCCACACCCACAGTTTGCCATAAATTGATGTAGAAACACCCTTAAACATCCATTTGGATATTGATACCGCAACTCACTAGACCTGTCACTGAAAAGAAGTGCAATTTCACAGATTGTGTCGCATCGGCAAGGTTCTTCTCCAACAGCAACAGAACAGCTGTCATTATGCACGGCTGTGGCTATATACAGCCCCGTGCCACTAATTCATCACATGTATCTGAAAACCATCATTGCGACGATCTCTCAATCATCATTATTAGATGTCAGCAGGATGATCAATGATTAAGTTATAGAGCTCATATTGATACAGACTTCACAAAGTGCTCCACAGCTCTGGATGAAATTAAAAAATCCTTAACACCAGGAGATGACAGCTCAAATGACAAACAAAAACATAAAAACAATGTTTCGCTAAGGTTGAATCTCTCACCTTATATTTAATTTCTTCCTCATCATATAAAGCCTGTAGCTATTTCTACAAAACTGCATGTACGGCTTAAGTACTTGTGAAGTGCACACATACACATTCATTTGTTTGTGGGAGGTGGCGCATGCATGTTTTTTGTGTGTGTCGCCCCCCCTGGTGTTACTCTCATTGCACAGGGTTTCAAATTGTAAATATTTTACAATTTTTTGAGTGCGATTTGAATTCTGGGTGGTCACGACCGTGTGAGTCTGGAGAGTTAAGATTATCTGAGAAGATAATCATTTAAGACCAGCCTGAAATTGGGTCGCTATTGTGATGATCAGGAAGCAAATTGGGTTCAAGACCAATCTGATGATCCTCAAGTGTGTGACAGGCAATAAAGATGGGTGTAAAGAGACCCTTTGTTTGCATTTCCAGAAAAACGGTTTTAGTAGCATTATTCCAGAATATAATGGTTTGGAGTTAAGGGTCAAATGTGCCTTTTGAATAGTTATTTCACTTCTTTCAATCCTGTCTCCGTCTCTCTCAGTTGTCACATGTTTGGAGTTTTCATCACTGGCATCTCTGTGTCTTTGGTGTTCATGCATGGGTGTGTGTGTCTGTGTGTACAGTCTGGTTGGAGACAGACACCAATAACAGACATGTGGGTCAGTGACGGGTGTGTTTTGGTTGTCGCGGGTTACTCGGACAGCCGCATTGTGTGTGTTCAGTCATGCAGGAAAGCTGAAGCCTTTGCGAGGCAGACAGAGGAAAGAGGTCATATATGTGTTTATGTGTGGCACACAGTTCCACACAAACATGCACACACACACACACACACACACACAAGCAAACAAACAGTGAATACCTCAACAACGCACACAACAAATGCTCTTAAAAGTGTTATTAAAGTGGAATATTAGGCTGTCAGAGACGAAGAGTTCACAGAAGTGAAAACTGATTCGTTCAGCTCTCTCTAAAATGAAAATGTCAGAGCTGCTAATGAAAACAAACACCGTTACACTGCATCCATACAAATATATACTGCCACACTACATACAGTATTTAAACAGACACACACACAGAGACTTGCTACCAGTCAGCCACGTTCGTTCTTCATTGTTCTTTCTGTGCTAATGTGTGTGAGAACCACTTTCATGGCTAACTGTGGAGGCTAAATTAAAATTAGCATATATTCTATTAATTATGCTAAATGTCATTTGGAATAACACACCACACCTCTTTATGACAGGTAACGTGATTGTGCCACATCCTCAACTGCTCTATAAAGAGCTTCTTCTGCCTCAAATATGCAATTTATGATGTTTATAAAAGTCACAAACAAACTTCCTTCAATAACTGACTGTGGTCTATAGTATCAAAAGCCTTCTGTAGGTCAATATAAATACCACATATATCATTTCAACTTCCTTTGTTATTTCTTCTGCCATCTCCATTACTACATATGTAGTAGGTCTATTTTTCCTAAATCCATACTGGTGTTCAATAAATAATTTATATTTATCAATAACAAAGATCCAATTAATTTTTTTTATAGATTATTTGGTAATCTTGGTGCTTATCTCCATTATTCTTCCTTTGCTAATTTCATTTTATTAGGAAAAACACCTCTCCGTAAAGACTGATTACATATATAGGTCAGAGATCTTACAATTCAATCAATTACTTCTTTAATTATTACCATGTCAACAGAATTTATATGAGTTGATCTTTTGTTTTTGAAGTCAGTTTCATTTACCCCATTACACCAAATTTAAAATAATCACTGAAATCATCCACCATGCTAAATTGTCCAGTGTAGCAATTGTCCTTTAGTCATCCATGGCTTTCCTTTATATATATCTTTCACCCAGAACATTCTAATAGGACAATATTCATTATACAACTCTAAGAATGTAAACAAAAAAGTATCGTAGTCCTGATTTGGATCATCAACGTACACTTCATCCCAGTTAGAATTTGTAAGGTCCATTTTTAAGTCGTCAATTCTTTCTGTTGTCCTTATTCTTACTAATTTACAAAAAGACTCACTTGAACATTTAACATTGAAATTACATAAGATCACAAAATAAGATGATCACTTATTGTAGGAGCCGTTGCGTCTATCTGTGGAGGTGTACTTGGTGAGTCAAGTCAAGCCACTACACTTATTTTATAAACACTTGTTGCTTGATCATGAACATGAACATATATATATTATATACCAATAAGTGTGGCAATTTGTCAATAAGAGGCCAAAGACCAAAACTAAAAATTTTATTACAACGCTCTTTTGTTAGTTTATGTTCATCCCATTTTAACAAATCAATATTAAAGTCACCACACACAAAGAAATGACTCCTTGTATTCATACATTCTTATGGTATTCATAAACGGATCAATGCAAGAACCAGGTGTTCTGTATATGCCACTCAAAAGTATACTCTTAAATTTAGCAGAATGAATTTGAATTGAACACTCCATGATATCATCAATGATCGTACTATCAATTACTTTACATTGAAAATACAGATGTACAGCCCTTTTATTTATCCGGTTTACACTAAATAAATGATATCCCTCTAACACAAAGTCAGCACCCTTTTCATGTGTTAACCAAGTCTTAGCAATGACTTGAAATGTGTTTTAATGATCTGAAATAGTCTTTGATCAAAAATCTTATAGAGGCATCTGCTATTAAAATGTATAATTGGAAATTCCCCAAATTGAGGCTTTTAAACTGATTCTCAGTATAATATTCAGAATTTGATTTGTAATCATAATAAAATTTTGCCTCAGGATCAATATTGTTGTAAAACTAAATGGTTTATATTCTGTCACATCTAGAAAACTCAGATTTATTTCCTTACAGTTTTTTCTTGTTACGGCTATTCCCAACTAAAGAATTTGCATTCTCAAAAAGATCATTACACTCAATAGGAAAACAAAAATCTTCATCTGACATATATACTGCAAATGTTTCTGTCTAATGATGGACACTGTGTCGCTCCATGCCAAGTAACACCTCTCAGCATGCCGCAATCTGTCCTAGAATATAAACATTGTCACTTTTCCATTCCTTGTCCAAGTTTCTTGAATTTTGTTTTTCTTTCTGAGGAAACGGCCATTTCTTGCTATTTCATTCTACATACTCACTGATATACACTGATGCCTGACGAATGTCAATTACAGAAATGTTTTCAATAAACGTATTGCTGATGTTTTGCAGGAATTCAATCGTTCTTCTGCATGACTTCACTTTCCCACACCTGCCTGGGTTTGCAGCAGACAGCCCTTCCCTGTGGAGTTTGTGAACTTTAGTTACACTTTGGAGCAATGTTTACGAGTGGGTCCCTGTGTTGTTTGCCTACATGCACTCGTGATACAACCAGACACACATTCCTGCTGCTGGTTTCTTGTTATACAGCTAATCTTTTAAAAGTATTCTAAATAAAGCATTGTTTACAGCATCATCTTTCCTGCCTAGAACACTATTTGGGCATAATCATTGATCAGACCCTAATGGTTAACATTGAAAGGAAAGTGATTGACAAGTAACAAAAACAATTTTGTTTTCAAATATATATATTTGACAGGGCTGTACACAGGGTGGCTAAATATATAAAATATATACATATAATATACTATTGCCAAGTAGGTTTTCACATACAAGGAATTTGCCTTGGTTTATTGGTGCATAATAAATAAACAGAAGCAGAAAATATAATGAAAAATACGACAAGTACAGCAAGTCAGCAAGCATAAATATAAAATAGCCAATAAAATGTGAAACATATGTACAAAGTCAGTCTTTGAGCTGCTCCCGTCTGGCTGTAGATCTTTTATTTCTTATGTCATACAGGCAGTAAACACAGATTGAGGAAACACTCGCTGTTATGTGTTATTAGATATGCCCTTTTGTATTTTTTATACAAATGATCTGCTGCCACCCCTTTGCACTATTGTATACTGTATAAGTGTGTTTTTGATGGTGAGCTGTACCTTCAGAGAAGTCAGACAAATGATCACTGGATAATGAAGTCATTCTAATTTAATGTAAACATAACTTGTTTATGAGAAAACTCCCAAAGACACCTTTAAATTAATTTTCAGTTTTCATTGTATCGTTTTTATTTTGCCCTTTCACTTGCAAAATCTCCCCAACAAGTCCTTGTACCTAGAGATGGAATAGGCTCCAAAAGGACCCATGTGGACATGACAAAAAACTACTCCAGAGCATTTTTTGATCTGCCAACTCGATGGTCAATGTTTGGTGAAGGTTAAGGCAATTAAAACTTCTTGGTTAAGGTCAGAGAAAGATCGTGGTCATGGTTAAAAGAAATCAACAGTGACTGCTGGCAGGAAACAAGACGCTGACAGTCTTCTCTTGTGTCGAAGAAACTATTTCCAACAAACTATCCACCCTGAACTCCACCCTAAGGCGCTTATCTCACGCTACTTCTATCAGCGTTCTGGACAGAAAAACACAGTTTCTTGAATCACAGCACGTCACTCATCTGCAAAGTGTAAATATAGGTCATTCTAAATGACCAATGCTGTCATTTTTCTGTTTATTCTGCCTCTTCCTTCTTCCAGTGATGCCATTTGATTACTGTTATTTTTTTGTGGACTCTGCCCCTTTATACTACTACTTTATGGAAACTAATGCAGATGTAAATAAAGAATAAAAACAATGCAAATACACACACACACACAGACACACACACACACACTAAGATATCAGACACACTCACACATATTCAGCGTCTGATAGCAGAGTTGTAATCCAGGATTAGTCCGATTAATATCTGTACCTCTGCCTATGTGTGTTAAACGATTAAGTTCAGACAGGCCTATTTACCAAGAAGAAAGGATGATCAAAATCAACAAGCTCGTCCTGGAGTGACAGCTGCAACAGATAGACTGTGGACAAATTATTTGTTCACACGTTAAATGTCTCTTGTTCTTTGATGCAAAACCGGTGTTTGCTCTTCTTGTGAGGAGGAGGGGAGACAGAAAGGTAATGGAAATAAAGAAAATGGTGGCAGAGAAGAGGGGAGAGTGTTCTGTGTGGCGACTGATAGAATGGATGAATGACAAAGAGTTGTAATTAATAAACTCAAAGGATAATCAGGAGCCAGCATGCACACATACTTGGACTTGCAGGCTCTGCTCGCTTTGTGCGCACACGCACACGCGCGCACACACACACACACACACACTGAGGACGAGTATATCGCTCCACACAGTGGAGGACCAGAGGCTGCTGTGGTGTGATGGAGGAGCCGAGAACAAATATAAAGTGAGGGAGCGCCTAATGAAGATTTTAAATGAGGAAATTCCTGTGAAAATATGATAACCCTCCCTCCTCACCCACTGTGTCCTTCCCCTCTCCCTCCTTGCTCTAATACCACAAATACTTCTTCATCGTCTGCCTTCCCTTCCCTTCGTCCTCTCTGTGTGGGTTCTGCACACCATAAACACTATGTTATTTTAATTAGGATTTGTACACTCCACACAATTTTTACGTCCTTATTTTCCCCAGAAATCTTTATTAGTTATCAAGCCATTCCAGGCCAAACTCATAATTACACTCAGTCCCAAGGGGGAAATGTGTGCCTGTTTGTATGCATTGGTTTCTCTAAACTTGTGAGGACTTAACAGCACACATTCTTTGCTGGTCCTCATAGAGGAAACATCAGATTTAAAAGATAAAGACATTAAGGCCTGAGGTTAATTTTACAAGATAAAAATTTAAATTGTGGTAAGGATAATGAATCTGTGTGAGTCAATGCTATGTCCTTAAAAGTATACCAAAACCAGTATGTGTGTAAGTGTGTGTGTGTGTGCACGTGTGTGTAAGAAGAGATTTTTCCTCTTTATTAATTCATTGTTTGGCTAAATCTTAGAGCGAAGGGTTATGTTATTTACCTGAGGTAATTGGTTTTCCCAAATGGTAGTTTTCTTCATTACACACACACACACACACAGTAATGAAGGGTAAGACAACGAAGATGTCATTTTAGATAGCGGAGGCACAAAGTCAACACACATTCCAAAACACACTCGTACAGAAACGCACACCCATAGACCAGGGTGTGTGTGTGTGTTTGTGTGTGTGTGTGTGTGTGTAGCAAGTAGTGTTTTAGTGACACATTGATGATCTCAAGGTAGAGAAGGGTAGAGCGAGAACTAATCAAACACACAGGCTCACCCACAGTGTCACAAATACATCCAATATGCTAAAATATCATGATCTCTTTCCTTTGTGCTCAACATGATCTCAATTAATAACCGATGGAAAGACAAAATGTTTGTGTGTGTGTGTGTCTGAGGAGCCAGCTGTTGCATCTCTCTCTCTCTCTCTCTCTCTCTCTCTCTCTCTTTCCACCTAGTTATCTCCTCTCGATCAACTGTGGTTCACCTCTCCATGATCCACGTTCTCCCCTCGAGCCTGCGCGCCTCACTCCATGTTAACTTTTGCTGCGTCGACCTGAAGGTCACAAAGATAAGATTCTCAATTTTCAGTTTTTGCCCAGACATTTTGAAAGACTGGGGTAATTGATTCAACCCACCCACAAGCAGAAAGTCTGAAGGATTTTGGTGTTTTGGTCAGGGTAAATGACCCTTTTAAAAAACATGTTCTGGTGAAATAGGAAAGTGAATAAAAATTTTATTTTGACATTCAGGCATTTGTGTCCTCTGTCCACCTCTTCTTCTCAGTGTTAGCAAAGATCTTTCTCCAAAACAATGTATTGCTGCAGAGTACCACTCATTTTGAATACAAACATAATACAGCATTTGACCTGTTTTGGTGGTTTCATTGAAAAAAACAAAATAGTCATACACATCCTGAACCCACAGCTGCTCCAGTGGGACTCAGTGTTCAACTACAAACATTACAAATCCTTAATATTCTCATCATGTCTCACTGGCATATTGAGATAAGAAATTAACATTTGGCCACAAAATTGGTCAATTAGTGCCAGAAAGTAAAGTTACAGTTTAAGGCTGTAGACAGAATCCTATTCATACTGTATATCATACTGCTTTTTTCACATCAGGGAAATCGCAGGCGAAAATAATAAAATGAATGACGGCTGCTGATCATTGAGCTGCATTGGTGTATGCACATGATCAGCATGGCACTACCTCCGCCTCATTTTGAGCTAGGAAAAACCTTAGTGTGCTGTATCAGGTACTGAAGTGTGATTCTGCAGGTATGCTGAGCATTCAGCGAACCTTCAAACTGCATTCAGAGACATAATAAAACTAACCATTAGATTGTCTCACTATTGGATGAAAAAAAAGGCTCAAAAGAGCAAAATTGCACTAAATCTAAGCTGTTTCTTGAATAGGCCATCATGTAGGAGGCCTGTCATTAAGGCCAATTTAATATTGAAGACCATGACTACACTGGTATTTTTACTTCTGCTGGCTGATTATACCTCTGCTCAGGTTTGGTGGAGAATTACTTGATGTCAAAGAAATGATACAGTGTCCAAAGTTTTGCACTTCACTGTCTGCTATTTTATGTAAGTGTTTGTGAGGTGAAATGTATGCTCTATAGTGCCCTAACAACTCCTACAACAGAACAAAAAACATGTACACTACTTTCTGCCAATAATTTCACAATGGGATGCATTTATAGTTATTGTATAACTTATTGTCCCCTTTAGAGTAAAGTATTGAGTGTCTATTATATAAGGGGTAGTGAACGAGCACAGAGGGAGTGATTTATGACACAATACTATTGATAAAAGGTATAAGTTGACCCATCCTACCAAGTTAAGATACACTCAAGATATTCACGGTCAATCAATCAGTTGTCCAGTGTAGCATTAGAGCTATTCAATTTATAATCTATTTCTAATACTGATTACTTTCCAAGTCCTTTGGATCTAATATTTTCTTCTTTCTTCTGTAATCTCATAATGGAGATCAGTTTATTCTTATACAACTTGTATTTTTCTTCAGTTTCACTGGTTTTCAACTGTAAATATTTATGATAAAATAGATTTTTCTTTTTGAACGTCCTTTGCAGACCTTTAGTCATCCATGGCTTTCCTTTATATATATCTTTCACCCAGAACTTTCTAATAAGACAATATTTATTATTCAACTCTAAGAATGTAAACAAAAAAGTATCGTAGTCCTGATTTGGATCATCAACGTACACTTCATCCCCGTTAGAATTTGTAAGGTCCATTTTTAGGTCGTCAATTCTTTCTGTTGTCCTTATTCTTACTCTAGGAGCCAAAACGCAGTTTATTGACATTTTGAATGTTTAGCGTGCAAGAATTTAAGTTCATGTATAAAAGGTAATTAACATGGTTCATGGATCTAAAAGGAACTGGAATATTTACAGTATTTACAGGTTGATGGATACATAATTCATATTTACAGTAATGCAATAGGTCAATTGCTTATTTCCTCGCACTTAAACGTGTGTGGATAATGTAAAATGTATTCTATTTCATTTGTGTTGGGAATAGGTGGATATGGTATAGTCACTTTCTAGTAACTGCACATTCTTTGATTGCCCTTTTTTATCTTTATATACTCTCAAGAGAACAGTAGATGGGGTGTGGCGGTCAGTCAAAGGTCAGAGAGTGGAGCCACACAGTTTTTTGACCTCTCTCGAAATGGAACTTAGTTTTTGTACATGTCTTTTCCTTTCTTTGTAAACGATAAAAACCTTCACGAGTCATCCTGTGGATTATTTGATGTGGATTACAACGAGAGAAGTAATTAGAGAGTGTCAAGCTAAAGCTTTATTCATAGGGAACCTACACTTACTAATTTACAAAAAGACTCACTTGGACATTTAAGATTGAAATTACATAGTGTGTAGAGTAAAGTATTGAGTGTCTATTATATAAGGGGTAGTGAACGAGCACAGAGGGAGTGATTTATGACACAAATTGTATACTATTGATAAAAGGTATAAGTTGACCCATCCTACCAAGTTAAGATGGTTCTAGCATTAAAATGTGATTCATGTTGAGGTATGCTGAACTTCAATACACTTTTAAGCAGCACAGAGACAGAAAATTATCCATAAGATAATATGCATGTGGATAATTTCATTTTCTATCTACATAACATCATCTATTCTGTGTAAGGAGTATTATTCAATTGATAAAGAGTCAGCATGGCCTTACGTTTGTTTTACCTTTAATCCCCATCAACCTCATTTAGCATACATTAAGTAAAAATGAGTTACATAAACAATGTACTTAAACCACAAAATATTTAAAGTTAAACTAAATGATAATGTATAATTATTTTTTAAAGGCAAAAGTTAAGTTCAAAATCCCATTCCTGTCTTCAACCCTGAATTAGCCAACTTTAAAAACACATACACTTATCTTAACCAATATAGCAAATTTAGCAAGATTCTAGTGAACAAAACAGTGAACTGTGTGACCAGCCAACAGAAAAGGGCAACTCACACACCAACAGTCCGATTGTTAACACTCCCTTTACGGCAAGGATTCTTTTCATCACTCCAATGCGCTAGATAAGCGTTAAACGTCTCAGATAATGGCCACTTCAATCCACAGTATCCACACTGACCGTCAAAAGTAGAATTTAGACTAAACTGCACTCTGTACTATTTAAGCCGCATTCAGAGTCGTCAGTAAATTACAAAGCACTCACTGTGTAACAGTTACATCCATTCAAAAACACTGCATTATATCTCAAATAACTAACTAACTAAGCATGGCAAATAAAGAAAATACCAAAAAGGATAATACAATAACCTAGGGGTTATAAGGCTCTCAGTATACTATGTATAATAGACATTTTGACTTGTCATAGCAGGAAACACATTTAGTCAATGATAGCTCAGTTCCTTCACGTATCTCAGTAAGCCAAGCCAGTAAACCACTATCTATGCACAATAGGAAGACCCTGAAACTAGTGTAAATCCTAAGGGTGGTAAATACCTAAAATTAATAGTTGATACACAGGGGCTTTAATAAAGTCAGAGTGGGTTATCTGCTATAACTGGCTATTCATTAAAACATTTACTAAGATCTGAAAAGAAAAGGAGAGGAGGACAGTTGTACCACGGCCAGAAAGCTGACAATTAAATGTACAACAACATCACCATCAAAAGAGAGTGAACCACCAGCACACACGACCACACCCGTGACTGTAGGCCACCACCAGCCGCAGCACCAGAAACAAAAGGGAGACGGAACTGAAACTGTAAACGTTTTTTGTAAAAATCAACCCTAAAATGAATGAAACAAAAACCTAATAAGACTGAAAAGCCCATTACTAAAATGACAGTCAGCGATCTCTTTCCAGCTGACCCAGAGCCACAACAGTCTCCGCAACATGGAGGGAGCAGACGAAGCACCATGGTCAGTATTCACACCTGCTTCACACGTACTAGTTTGTAGCTCTCACCTGATTGGCTAATGCACCAATCTAATATGTAATATATTTTATCAGTTATACCTGCTCTTTTCTTGCCAGATGGGCATCAAACATCATTGATGATATTGGATACACCTGTGTTTGACTAGTTTTAAATGTCCGAAGTGAAAATATGTCTATATAGCCCTCAGTCTCACAGTGCTTGCTGGGTTGTCTAACATTGTCTGAAACCCACTTTTCCAATTGTGGAATCGGGTGAATCCAACACATTTTTCAAACTTTTCAAACCAGACAATCATGGCCTCTTTACAAAGCATTGGCCAGGTGTGCAGATGTGAAGTAAACCAGAGTTTGGACTTCTCTCTCTCTCAAGCTCTTTCTTTTTATCCTTTTATTCTTCGCTTTATCCTTTCTTGTCCCTTTTTTGTCTTTACAATTGGGTGTAACACCATGAATTTCTTTGAAATAGTGAGGAAGGGTCGGAAAGTGTGTGCCGTCATCCACCATCTGTATGATTCATCCCATCGAGACTACAAAACAGAGAATTTCTGGAGAGATGGAGAAGGAGTGCTTTTCACTCCACCTTCGAGCGTGGCCATTCGGAACAGGTATTAACTCTTTTTGCCTTCAGACTCGGGCAGCACGTTGTTGTATGACCCAGTTTATCTGGAGCATAATTAGGCCTTAGGAATGATAAAGGTGGACACTGTTGTGCCTTAACAGGTGCAACATAACTAACAAGAGCGTGATGGAGATTTCAAACAAGCACACTGTGTATATGTCTACCTGAGTCCTGAAAAGAGGTCTAATCGGTCAAATGAAGTGGAAGCACCTGTGTGAGTGTATAATGGGTTTAAATCTAGCTCGGTTCTATTCTTTGCTGTCACTCTGTTTGTCCCCTATCTCTCACTGCTGTGCACTGTCGTAGGCAGTGGGGAAAATTAGACTTTTCTGCTTTACTAAGTTCCTTTTTTCAAGTTCTAGTTATTTAATCAATCACTGTCTCCCTAATGGTGGAAGAACTGTCTTCTCTCACCAATCAGATCTGCAAAGTGACTCTCCATTTTAAGTAAAAACGTATTTTCTAAGAAGCACTTGACATCACCATCTTGCAGCTGAATCACATGTTCTTTGCTCCCCTTTTCATTTCAGTTTCTTTGACAAATCCTTGCTTTTCAGAGCACTTTATCCTTTAAATGACTGCCGTAGAGCCACAAAGAAAATTGCATGGTAACAATACAAGGCTCTGACCTTGCATTCCTGATTTTTTGTTGCTTAATATTTCAGTCATGCAGGATCTGGGCTCACTCTGCAGTTCCATACAGGCTAATTCACTCTGAATAAGATTGCCAGCTAAATGCCTCAAGTGTAAAATGGAAAACGCTGGCATGCAGACCGGGAGAAGCTGGTGGGTGGTGAGGTATTGAAATACAGTGTCCACATGTATTTATGCGAAGAGCCAGCCAGAGCCTTGGCTCCACTATGAGCAAATCAGTGGACACACACCTAGAGAACTATTTAAGGTTTAGTTTGGATGTTTGGATCAGTCATGATAGCAACAAACATATCAGTGCAGTGTTCAACAACAGGTATGAATGAGGCTGGCTTTGAAGTCGCTGCCTGAAATAAAACCATATGAGTCAAACTACACCGGCAGCTGATGATTATTTTCATAAATTATCATTACTATAAAACCCATAGGAATGATAAAATGCTAGACATGTTGTATAAAACATTAGATAACTTTGGAACCGTTTATGATAGAGATGTACTTTGCGAGTGTCTGAACCGTGAGATCCTCAGCTTTTCAAGACAATTGGTGCATGGTGCATTTACAACAATCAGGACTGATTTAAGGTGCGTAAGTAATGTGATACTTGAACAGAAGCTTGCTGGCTCACTTGAGTGTACATTTGCATAACAATTTGCATATGTAGGTTTAAGTGGGTTAATCATTTATTCAGTTAAAAAAAAATGCCCTTCACAATAGCATAGAGCCCAAGGTGACATCTTCACATTGGTTGAACAGATATATTTAGTTGAGTTTGATATATATACTTAGTACAGTAAAATAAAATAAATCATCACATTTGAGAAGCTGGAACTAATTAATGTTTGTTATTTTTTCTTGATGAATAACAAACATTGAAAAAACAAAAATTATTAATTTTCTATTGACTGACTAACCAATTAATGGAGAAATCATTTCAGCATTAAATCAAACCTTTGACATGATTTTTGGGAAGTTTTGCCCACTGCTTTTATCAGATATGATAAAACTTTACTCACCAAAGTTACTGCTGTGGAACACGGAAACATTGCTACAACAACGTTGGACCGGATAAGAAACAGACAGGTGAAGAACAAGTCTTTCAAATGAAATGACAAAATAAATTGTATGTCATCCCCTTTAACAAGCAACCCATGTGAGCATTTTCTGATATATGATGAGTCAGAGTCATTTTATTTGTGCTTCTGTATCCCGATATCATCCTACAACAGAGACTGATTAAAGCATGGAAGCCTTGTACCTGTTGTACTTATATGAAAGCAAACCTAATTACCGCTTTGAAAGAATAAGGCTAAAATTGTAATATACACACCATAAGAATACATCTAAACAAAACATTAACTTAATGAAATACACACATGTAAGTGAATCAGATCTACTCCCTGATGATGGGGTAGTGATATAAGCCTGATTATTTAATTATTCACAGTCAGGTTTTTTTCCCCAGCTGTTTTTGATGATCATGATGATCGTGATTGAGGTTGTTGGGTTTAGTGAAGCCAGATAAAGATATCCTTGGTTTGTTGAGCTTGCTTCGTAGTACAGGCCTCTGGTGTGTAGAGTGTTATTAATACTGATGGGAATGATTGCCAAAACTCTGATGAAATAAAATTCATTTTGCAATAAATCAGAGTTGTCCTTTAACATTGCCAAAGCATTCCAATTCAAACACAAAGTCACCCCATAAAATTCAAAGTTGCAAGCAAATCCTCTACACTGACTTTCACTCAGCCGACTGGGTCTCATCTTTCTGACATGGAGCAGCGAGAGCAGCTCTGCCATTAGAGAGAGAAGTAGAGAGGCATGTTGCTCTGACTGGAGTGTGGGCCTGTCAATCATTGCTAACAGCTGCATTTGGCATTTCAGTCAGGTACAAAAGGTGTGTTTGGTGCCAAAGAACCTCAAGTCAGAAAGGCATTCAGACAGTGTGCCTGAATAACAATAATTCATCAGAGTAAAGTGGGCCTAAAAGGGAAGAGGATGAGGGGGGTAAACATAGTTCAGGATGGAGCTTCAGCTTGTTATGACTTTAAACAGAAAGGCAACATACGTACTTCTTCAAGGTTCTCCTCCACCATCTGTTCTCCGGCTGTAGTTACTCCTGCCTTCCTCTCGAACACACACCCACACACACACTCTCACCACTCAACATGCCCTTCCAGATTCATTAGCATATAAATAACTCATACAAACACAAAAACACACACCAAGGCAATGGTGCCATTACACAGATGCCTTTTCCAGTAGTGTTAAGAGGTGAATGTATAATATTAGTCGGGTATAAGCAGACTCTGGTGATGTCCATTAGTGTGTGTGTGTGTGTGTTGTTCCAAGCCTGATGAAAAGGCTTTTAGGCTAATTACATGAGAAGAGTGTGTTGCTATCTAGATGAATTTTAATCTTGCTCTTACATGTCTCTCTCTCTTTGTCTCTCTCTTTCTCTCTCTCTCTCTCTCTTCCTCAGACATGCAAATATTATGTGCAGACACACTGCACACTGGTTCACTAGACTGCATCTGCTGTTGGATTTTTCAATTAGGGAGTCATTTTAATAGAATAACTTGTTCTCATGAGTGTGTGTGTGTATGTGTGTGTGTGTTGTCACGTCTTCCACAACACTAAACTCCATGATTGAGTCAATAAAGATCATGATGTTCTGAGCGTGCCCTACACAGCCTCTTCTTGGTTCTTTGCTGATACCTCGCTTGCTGACTTGCATTTTATTCAACATCTCTCACTTCCGTTTCTGTTTGAATCAAGGGTTAAAAAGAGAGATTTTCTTTTTTAGAAGAGGCAGCAGCTTGTTTTGTTTTCAAACCTGATCTAACAGCGCCCTCTGTCCAGGGAAAATTAGAACTGCAATAGAAAATAATATTTTTTATAATAATTCTGATTTCAAAGGTACAAAGTCAAATCAGGTCAATTTTATTTAGCCATAAATTATAAAAGAAAGCACAGGAAGAGAGGATCAGGATGTATCCAGGATAGACAGATACTAATGAAATAGTACATAACCTTGTGATATTAAGTAAATATTAAGTGTAATAAAGTTGAGAGTTATATAAGAGTTGGGGTGAAGATTGTGGATCAGAAACAATGTGGCCAAGAGCAACTACAAAACCTCATCTCTACACTGAAGGCAAGGCAAGTTTATTTATACAGCACTTTTCATACACGGATGCAATTCAAAGTACAGAGAAAAGGACAAAAAGAAAAAGCAATAGTTAAAACTATATAATCATAATACAAACAAAAGGAAATGAAAATACATAAAAAGGCAGTTTTAAAAAATAAAATGTATTATAAGGATAAAAAGAAAGCAATAGTTAAAACTAATCAGAGATGAAAATGCATAAAAAAGCAGTTTTAAAGATAAAATGTAGAATTTAAAAGCTACAGTGCAGAAAATTAGCTTCCTGAATTAAAGGCCGTAGTAAACAGTAATGTTTTCAGCCCTGATTTAAAGGAGTTTACTGATGTAGCAGACCTTAGGCTTTCTGGGAGTTTATTCCACATAACTGGGGCATAGAAACTAAATGCTGCTTCCCCCTGTTTAGTTCTAACTCAAGAAACAGTGAGAAGGCCACATCCAGATGATCTTAAAGGCCTGGTAGGTTCATAACACTAAAGCAGAAACATTACATACAAAAAACATACAAATATGTGCATGCTGAGAGATGCTTAGCAAACAAGGTAATGTGAATGATCGTACTTTCCTTCTAACAGTTTGTATTAATTATAATAACTTACTGTTAATAAGTATTTGACATTAACACCTATTAATGGATGTCTAATATGTTTACATCACCAGCAAGTAAAGAGAAGTCAATAGAGAGAGTTCTCCTTCCTCCTGCTCTCTCTCTCCTGCCCCCCCCCCCCTTTCTTTCAACCCAAACGGTCAAGGCAGATGACCGCCCACCTAGAGCCTGGTTCTGCTCGAGGTTTCTACCTGTTAAAAGGGAGTTTTTCCTTGCCATTGTCGCCTAGTGCTTGCTCATGGAGGGATTGTTGGGTCTTTGTGTGTGTGGAAGTTGGTCTCGACCTGCTCCATGTGATAGAGTGCCCTGAGATAACTTTGTTATGATATGGCGCTATATAAAT
>JAVQJL010092831.1:0-14024 GCA_036024295.1 Nannoperca obscura
ACTCAGGCACTCAGGTGGGTTCAGGTGGGTTCAGGGTCACTCAGGTGGGTTCACTCAGGTGGGTTCAGGTGAGTTCAGGGTCACTCAGGTGTGAGTTCAGGGTCCCTCAGGTGGGTTCAGGGTCACTCAGGTGGGTTCAGGGTCACTCAGGCACTCAGGTGGGTTCAGGTGGGTTCAGGGTCACTCAGGTGGGTTCACTCAGGTGGGTTCAGGTGAGTTCAGGGTCACTCAGGTGAGTTCAGGGTCACTCAGGTGAGTTCAGCTCTCTGATATCTGGAGTATAAGCGTAGAGGAGCGGCGTCTCGTGGCTGTTGATGCGTTGTCTTGTGTTCCCTCCGCAGTCCATCATGGCCGCCGTGGCCTTCTTCTACAGTAACTACCTGCTGCTGCAGTGGCAGCTGCTCATCCTGGTCCTGGTGGGGTTTCTGGGCACCACGACGTTCTTCGTGGCCGATAGGATGGCCGAGTCCAGCAGGAGAGAATCCGACTACGACAGCATCTGATGAGGAGGAGGATGAAGAGCAGAGAGAGACGCTGCGGCATGTTCGGTTTGTACACGTGTGATCCCGGATCTGCAGGAACCAAACGTCTGGACTTCATCGGGAGGCGTGGGGAGACTTTCTGCTTCTGATTATTATCTTGTGCACAGTTATGAACAGACTTGACTGGGGCATGATGGGTAGTTATACGGTGGGGGGGGGCTGCACGTCCTGTGGAGCTGAGAGAGACAGGAAGTGAGGCGGTGCTGAGGGACTTTTCTTCTGGGATTTGCTGATAATATAAAAATAGAATAATGTCCTCTTATAAAACCACATTCAGCAGTTTACAGAGAAGAACAATATTCCAACATGTATGTGGATATAAAGTCGTGTTCTGACGTGCAGACGTGCAGTCGGACATGTTGGCTCTGTTCTCTGCTCCTGTCACGAGCTCACAGGGAACTTTTACTCCTCACTTTTTATTTAAACACTTTACAGCAAATCGGGAACAAAGCGTTTCAAAGGGAAACATAATGAAACCTTTTCTTGTGTGTGTGTGTGTGTGTGTCCTGTCACGCTGATCTTCTTCTTCGTACACTAAGTGCTGTATAATTGGTGTAGTTGTAATAAGATCTGCAGGACGACCCGTGACTCTGCGTTCCAGGAAACCTTTGATAAAGACGAGCGAGTGACTGAGTTCAGAGGTCGTTACCAAACATCATGTTGCAGAGTGAAGCGGCGGCGCCAGCAGCTCGGCTCTGTAGGTCCAGGCTGTGGTTCAGGGTGAACGGACGGGTCGTCATGAAATGTTTAAGTTCTCACTCATAAAATCCTTGAATCTATTAATCTATAAAGGGGCACTCCAGTTCCCATAATGCAACGTGATACCCTGTGGAGTGTTTGTCCACTAGTTGTGTATCGTGTGTTACGTCTGCATGCAGGTTTCCACCAGCCTGGAAACTTTGTTTACAACCCCGAGACACGAAGGACATTATCTCTGATCTGCCGACGAGTAAACGATCACCTTCACGTCCTGACAAGTCACCAAAGACCTTTTCCTCTTGTTTCTTCACTTTGCTCGAAGCTGCTAGCGCGGCCGAGCTCCCTGTCTGTTGGTTTGGTTTAAGTTACCAGCTTTGTTGCATTTTGTCCTTTTAAACTGATCTGCATCTGATGCCAAACCCACGCAGGTCTGAGGACGTGCTGTTGCTCCACGCACGCTGTAGTGGGAACACTGCTGTAGTCTTTTCCTTTTCTTTAAAGTGTCGGTTTATTCTTTCCAGAACATTATTCTACTTAATTTATTGCTTAATGAAACATTAGGGTTCAGCAATCAGCCTGGAGGATGTTAAGGGAAGTGCACGTGTACTGTGAAGCTGATTTTATATTTGAATGTAGTAATTAAGAATGGCACCTGGACTTTTGCTTGCTTGTTTTTATTATCAATAAAACCTTATTTTGAACATTAGTTGTGTGCATTACCTGGATAGACAAAAAGCTACTTGATGTATATGTTGGATAATCTGAAAACAGCTGTGGTTAACAGGAATGTACTGGGGGTTAAAGTCACTTTAAATTGGATTACACGCCGATTTACATTAATATTAATCTATTTAGCACATATAGCCTACATTAACAAAAACAAATATATCGAAAGACAACTCGGATATATAGTGCGGGGGTATTATACAACAAAAATCACATTTTATTGATTTGAATATGTTTGTTTATTTTTCTGTAGTTGCATCTAACAAAAGTATTCAATTATATATTTTTTATCACTCTTAAAACAACTAGCTGTTAACTAGTTGATTGTTGAATAAAATATATTCGCTACCAAAACATAAGATTGATAATTAAACATTTTTTACGGGCTGAATTATGAAAATAGAAGAATGTTTTTGTCCGTAGGATTTTTGACAATATTCCCCGGGCCGTGAACGCAGCAAAATTGCCGCGTGTTGCCTAGTGACCGTCAACGCTGCGAGTTGATTCCAACGTGGGAATCCGCAGAAGGAAGTTACGTCAAGTCAGAATGAATGCTAAATACTACATCCGGTCACAAGCTTCAAAATAAAATCTGCCGAACACTAATGAGGAACATTTAACAACAGGCCAGTACGAAATGTGGAACTAATTAGCACAATGACATTAAAAGTTAAACTATTTTGCCGTTTTAATTCAATGGAACGCCAGTTTTCTTCGGAATGTTTCATTTGTTGTCGTTAAAAGTTTGATTTTGAAGGTTACGTCGCGGTGTTTCCGGTAAACCCGTTGGTTTGACGCGGCCGGTCCAGTCGCGGTTGCTGTTTTCTCTTAAACGTTATTACGTTCTTCTTCCAACCTCCGAGATTACCGCTGCCGGTGGGATGCTGGACACGACTACTAACGTTAGAGAAAGACCAACGTGTTTTATTTATTCTTTTATACTTTATCCAGTATATTTACGCTATTTGTGAAGACCGGGGTCGCCACAAGCGGGGTTTTTGTAGCTAAAATATGAACGTAGCGGTGAGATTTTAAGTTTCATGCTAGCTAGCTAACGTTAGCTTAAGTTTGACTAACTAACGGCTTCGTTCTCGCGCTCAAACAAAATGTCGGAGACCATCAGCCTGTATGAACTGTTGAACCTGTCCATCGGGACGCCTCAGAGAGGAGCTGTCAACTTCGGCGCCCTGCACGCGCTGCTCCACGCCGTCCTGGGGCAGCTGGGTATCCGGGAGATGAAGACCCAGTGGAGGGACACTCCTCCTCCCGGAGACCGGCTCCCTGTTGCTCCGTTGGGTGTCGCCGCTCCCGAACAGGACCCCCACACGGAGGAGGAGATCCAGATCCACGGGGACGTCTCCACGGTGGAGCGGGACGTGAGGTCCGACACCGAGCTGCAGGAGCGGGCAGCCTCCCCTCCATCCCCGGCCCCCGCCTCCTCCGACCCCGCGGCGGACAGCCAGTGGAGGCTCCGGTCCCGCATCGAGACCTGCGAGGAGGACGTGTCCAAGGTGATCAGTGAGCCCTAAAATCACCCCAATAACAGCTTATTTATTTAGCAGATTTATTAATCACATACATGATCAATATTATGTAACTAACTAAGTTACACGTTTACTTTTTTAATTTAATGTTACTTTATGCTTCTGCTCCACTGCATTTCTGATCATTACTTTTTGCTTTAATCACTATTTACTGTGATGCACTGTAATAGATTACATTACTACTACTACTTCCTGCTTCAGTAATGAGAATCTAATGTTATATATAACATATATAACTATATATATAATAGTTAAACGCTCACATTGTTCTGAATTATTACTGATTCGTGTCTTAAAAACATTTAGCATGAAGGACTTTTACTTTTAGTAAATGATCTGAATACTGCACATAGTGTTTTATCATTTCATCTGTATTATTTTATCACAGCATCAGTCCGTTTATTGCATGAAACAGGAGCCAGTTGGACCAAAATGTCATATATATATATATATATATATATATATATAGTGTTGGGAGGATGAGTGTGTTCATGATCACCTTGAACAGGTGATCATAATGGCCAGTAAACAATGTAAACAGAGTGTTCTCATTCTCCGTTCATGTGTCCATCGTTTTGTCCACGATGTCTTGTTTTGCACGAAGCAACAGTCCGAACATCTTCGTGTCTGGTTTCAAAGGTTTCAGATCTTCTTCACACTCAATAATAAGTCAGGTGTATTTAGTAAAGCCTGTTTCACAAAGTGTTCAGAAGAAACACGAGACAAAGACCACCTTCAATAACAGACACCACCACCTTCTGCACCTGCTGGTGACCTGTGGACGCAGCACCTCATCCATTCACTGCTTCATCGTTTGGTGGACACACGTCTCGGACAGTGAGTCCCTGTCAGGACCTGCGTGCTGCAGGGTTCAGGTGTGCTGCACCTGCTCCATCTGTATTAAGCTGCTGGTGAAAGAGCGGAGGACAATGGCAGACGGGCGCCACCCTGACATCTCAAATGACCCCTGCGTGTCTCTGTTCAGGTTTCTGTCAGGCCGGTGTGTGTGTGTGTGTGTGTGTGTGTGTGTGAGGGGGGGGTCTGCCAGCTTTTATATCAACAACACAACGCAGACTGAACTGCAGTGAAGGAATTTCAGGAGTTGGATCAGAGTGAAGGTGGAGGTGGTGTTTGTTTGTGACACCACCTCCTCCTCTCTCCCGCCCCCCCGCTGCGTGACAGGGGGTAATTAGTCCCCTGCAGAGACTCTGCTGTCAGGGCATGAATCGTCCTCAGGTGAAGAGCAGGACATCAGGCCGGTGATGCTGCGTCTGAATCATTCATGTCATCATTGGAGCTCCCTCCTCCACACAGAGGCGACCCGGCGTGGCCCCTGAAGGCCCCGCTATCCTCCACATGGCCCAGCTATTAACCTGTCACAGCCCCCCCCCCCCACACACACACACACACTCAAAGTGCAGCAGCAGTCCGTCCAGTTAATGGCTGATTGTTCCTCTCCAGCAGCTTAAAGAGTAACAGGACGAAGCTGCGTTGGCTTGTTTGTGAGCGGGTGAGTGAGCGAGTGAGCGAGTGAGCTGTGTAAACGACTGTTTCACTGCGTCACTCGTGTCGTGTCAGACACGTTCATCATCTAAAACATTTCTTTTAGTACAAAGAGGAATGTAAATGTTTAAACAGTGGGAACTCGTGGTTATTGAACAGCTTCACTGTGACTTTTGTTCCACAGACGTATAAAAAGTGTTTTCAGAGACGACGCCATGTGACTGGCGCTGGAGACGCGCCGCTGCACTAACCAGCTGTTAGTCATTCAGGCTGCGTGGGGTCGACATGCATCGTGTCGCCTCACGTCTCAGCAGCTCAGGAATGTTTCACTCTGAACACGTTCCAGGTTTAAACAGCACAAAGCAAACGTACCTCGCGGGACGTTCAAAGAACCAGTGTAACAGCTTGATCGCCCTCTGTGTCAGCTGCCGTTGGGGTCAGAGGTCAGAGGTCAGGCGACCCCTGAGCGTTGTTGGGGAGACCAGCGCCCTCTCACCCGCTCGTTTGTCGTTTCAGGCCATGAAGCTCATCCTGGAGCTCCACCAGCAGAAACACAGCCTGGAGGAGGAGATGGAGGAGCTCCGGCGCCGGCAGCAGGTGGGGCTGCTCCACCTGCTGCTGTAGCAACAGCAAGGTGTTGGTGACGTCATGAATCTGACAAGTGCTGTCGGATCAATACAGAATCCAATCAAGTAGAATTATTAATCTGTGAAGTTGTTTCTGCACAAACGTCCAGAGTGTTGGTTTCTTTGTCTTCTGAATGTGATGAAGTGATGAACGTGGATGAAGTGATGGACGTGGATGAAGTGATGAACGTGGATGAAGTGATGGACGTGGATGAAGTGATGCCGTTATGAATGGATGAATGAAAACATAAGAAATGAAGTGAGTGAGTGAACTCTTCTGCCGGAGCAGCAGTGGAGACCTGATCCTGTGTGAACTTCCCGTGACAGATCTGGTCTCTGAGGGACCCCCATCAGAAGGACCCGGAGGAGCCGGCTGGGTGCTGGACCCGGGGCGCCGTGCAGCCCCCCCCTGCCGACAGAGACCACCTCCACAAGGTAACACGACCGGCTGCACCTCCGCCCTCTGTGGGTGTAGCTTGTGTTTGCTCCTGTGGTCAGTTGTATTGTTCAGGGACAGGAGTCTCACAGTGACGGCTGCTGTGACCCACATCATCACATCCAACCAATCACAACACAGCATGACACGCGTGCACACGCACGAACCACCGAGTGACGGAGGTCTCACGCCTGCAGCTCCATCAGACTCACGTGTCTTTCAGCGGTTTGTTTTTAACATCTTGTTCTTCTGCAGGAGCTCGTAGACTCAGAGGGAGAAGAAGCCGCGGGGCTCCGGACCACAGACACACCTTCCATCACTGCACCTGCTCGTACCAGCACGCCCTCCTCCCCACGCCCCCCCCACCCTGTGGAGGACACTGCCACGCCAGCAGCTTCTCCGACGACCTCCGGACAGATCTCCACCCTCCAGGAAGCGAGGGACGCCCGGCCAGCCCCCCAGGATCCTCCGGTGTTGTCGGGGCCTCACACTCGTCCTGAAACAGGCCCGACGCCCGCTGACGTGGGCCCGGAGACGGCGGAGGCCCCGATGAACATCGACACGCTGAAGGAGAGGGTCGACACGCTGGAAGCTCGCGTGGCGGCGCTGGAGGAAGGAAAGGTGGACCAGGCGCAGCTGACGCGCCTCGCGGAGCTCCTCACTAACGAGGGTAACTGCACTCAGAGCAGCCAGCCTCTCAGCAGCTTCGCTCACCTCCTAATGTCTGGATTTCATACGGTGCCTTCAGGTTCACAGGAGGCGTCGAACAACCTGCTGGAGCTCCTGGAGCAGCAGAGAGCTGTCACACAGCGCCTGATGAGCGAGCAGGAAAAGGTGAGAAGAACAAAACGCCACCCAGAGGGCGTGAACTCAACGTCAGCACGTCAGTCTGTTCTGCTTCTGACGTGATGTGTCTGTCCAAAGCTGGACAGTTTGGACGACATGTGTATGAACCAAACGAGCCAAGACAGTGACGCCACGGCAGAGGCGGCGCCGGGCAGCGCAGAGTCAGACAGCAAAGCCTCTCGTGTGCTCAGACAGCAGATATTCCAGCTCAGGTAAAGACAGGGGATCACACCGGCATCAATACCTGCAGAACACCCGGGAGCTTTGTGTTTCCCTTCACAGCTGCTGGTAACGAAGGTTAACTCCAGTCGTTAAACCCATTCTTTGAACAGATATTTACGTGCAACAGTAAACTTTGACGTGCTGTGAAGGGACTTGATGTGACGGAGACGCTGCAGTTTAAGAGCATGAAGCGTGGGTTGTAGCGTGTACGGGGGGGGGGCGGCTCTGGGCTGCTTGTAGCCGGCACGTTGTGAGTGTTTGGGTCCATTCAGACTCTCCTGTTGGTCCCGTCGTGTCCAGGAGGTCTGTGCAGAAGCTGGAGGAGGACCTGGAGCAGCTGAAGGCCACACAGGCTGTAACAGAGGGCAGAGCAACAGACCCACACCTGCAAGACCAGGTCAGACAGGAAGAGCTGCTGAGGGACAGTCAGGGTACAGTCAGCCCACACCACGCTGTTACAGATACACACCAGGCCTGTACCTCTGAGTCTGCTGTTTAGTGGTCCAGTAGTTTGCAGCCGACCCTTTAAAGCCTTAAAGCAGTTCTAATGTGTTTGTTTATCAGCCACCTCTTCAGTTCTCCACTGGGAGTTTCAGCTGGTTGTCCATCCTCACGGTGCGGCCTTCACACGGCTGCTCTGTGAATCAGTCTAATGTCGGTTCTTTGCCCTCTGAGCTCAGCTGGACGACCTGCGAGGCATGCTGGAGGACATGATGCTGTCCTTGACCTCTGAGCTGTCCAGCAGCCTCCAGGACGAGGCCGCGGAGGCCGAGAGCGATGGCCAGGGCCTCGCTCAGAGCCAAGACACCACCAGCACTGTGAACGTGGGCCGGAAGCTGAGCCGCCTGTTCCAGCACTACGAGCAGCTGCAGGACACCGTCAGCAGCCTCCCCCGTCAGCAGGCTGGAGGCGCTGCAGGAGCCCTGAAGCACGGAGAGGCAAGCTCACTGATCCCTGTCAGGACGCTGCACTGAACCTGCAGGCTCTGTCTGTCCCTTCACCACACCCCCAGTCAGGCTGGGGGGCCACGCCCTCTCCCAGCATGCACTGGGTGACACGTGTACCTGGACGAGGCGGAAATGTCTTCTGGACATGTTTGTAAATGTACTCTCAGCACACTGATGGAGACTACATATTGTAACCTCACCTGTGTGTGTCTGTGTGTGTGTGTGTGTGTGTGTGTGTGTGTGTGCGTGTGTGTGTGCGTGTGTGTGTGTAGGGACCTCGTGGTTTGCTCGGGCCCAAAGGTCCTCCTGGAATCTCTGGACCTCCTGTGAGTAAAAACTATTTCCAACCGCACTGTGCTGCAGTCATTTTAGCTGCATTGTTTTGACCCTGTGTGCCGACCGAACACCCACAGCATGTCGTGAAACAACACCCAGTGACCTTATATAAAGACGGGGATGTCCAGTAATCTAAAAATGAACATGTAACGTTCCCACAGTCACCTCAAAACAATACCAAGACACCCAGTATCACCCAGGATTTAGGCAGCCAAGTCCCAAGCATCCATTTAACACTCATATATTTATTTGTACTAGAGTTAGTTTTGCTAAAGTGGTTGAGCTCTGCCCTCAAAAGAGAACTCCACTGATTTAGTATTGCACTCAAATAACACTGTCTGACTAACAGTGGACAGTTTCTTTAAAAGGATCAGTATTGCTTCACTGGGATCAGATATCATTTTTTATTCCACACATACTTTCTTGTCCGACCCTGGCACCTACATTACCCCTAATGCAACAGAGACTCGGTGAGTTAAACCCGTATTGGCTAACGTAGCCTCGAGCCGCTGGCCTCAAGCGGAGATGATGAGCGGGCTACCGAGCTTTTCACTTTCAAACTTTTAGTCTTCAGCCCTCATCGCCACAGCCTGTACTCTGCTGTGAGTGGCATTGAGCAAGGCACTAGCATGACACGTTTCCACTGCAGACAAAAGAAACGTGGCCTTCTTCTTGGTAAGTTACTTCTTCGTATGTGCAGCTGTGTTTGGATTGTTCTGAATTGTTTTCTGTGGATAGTTTACATCAACTTTGTTCAGAATGGATTCAGATTATTTTTATTTTCATCCTGTTCATCTTCTCTTCTTCTCAGGGTGTACGAGGAAGTGATGGGCCCCACGGTCCCAAGGGAAACCTGGTCAGTGTCACCTTCAGTTATCTACCAAGTTATCATGTAACCTTAGTGTCAGGAACCATTACGATAACACAACACTTCTCATGAGTCAGTTCTGATTCTCATGTTGATCCTCATCTGTCCTTCACTTTTAATGTGTCATCACTTTATCTCCTTCTCTTTCTGTCTCTCAGGGTCCCCAAGGAGAGCCAGGACCTCCCGGTCAGCAGGGAACCCCGGGAACTCAGGTGAGACAGAGGACATCACATACTAACTGTGTGCACAGGCGTGGATACACATGCACACAAAAATAAAAGGTTGAGAGTGTATTCATTCCAAACACTGAGCTTCTTTTTTTTTTGTTGCAGGGAATGGCAGGACCTCAGGGAGCCATCGGGCCCCCAGGAGAGAAAGTAAGAAACCAATATAATGTATTAACAGACACTCAGTCACACAGTTGGATATTATTTTGGGAGAAATTACAATTTTTTATATGATCTGACAAAATGTGTGATTGTTTTGTTGGCTGTGATATTTATCTTCACTTCCTGGTACATGAGAAAGTCACATATTTTGTAGTCTATAATCCAACGTCACATTTTTCCAGGACGTAAAAGGGAAAGGATTTTGAAAGGATTTTTATCATATTTTCAGTATAAACTTCTAACAAATAAATCTATTACACGATGATCATTTATATTTAAACAGTAAATTGCAGTTTTCCTCAAAACATTACATTACAAACAAATCTGATCATTCTGGATTTCAGCGCATTAAGGGATGAGGAGGGTTTCTCTTTGTTGGTTTCTGTCTCTATTGTAGATTCTTAAAGCCTACAGTCATTTAGTGAAGTACGTTTATTTGCTTTCTTGCCGATAGTTATGTGATAACATTCATCTGTCCCTTTAAATCTGAAGCTACAGCCAGCGCCCGAATAGCTTAGCTTAGCATACACACTGGAAACATGTAAAGCTCGCAAAGGTAATAAACATCCGCCCACCAGCACCTCTGCCCCTGTGATTATTGCAGCTGAAGTAACTCTGCAAAGGACAGACCTTCCTGTCTGTCACATTAAACACAGAAAGGATTTGAATTGTAGCGTGTATCTGATCCCTGATCAGTGTAACCACTAAGTTATAGTTGTGGGTGAGGGAGAATCAGACCTGAGTTCATAGTTCATCCATGTGTCATGGTTAGTGGATGATGCTTCACAGTTTTTAGCACGTTATTCTATTCTATGGTGTTTTATGGCAGTAACCCCCCCCCCGGACCCTCACTCATGACCGACTTGTCTTCTCCACCAGGGTCCCACAGGAAAACCAGGTCTGCCAGGAATGCCTGGAGCTGACGGCCCTCCTGTACGTTTGTCTCTTTGTCTGTATCTTTTAAACTGAATTAAGTTGAATCCACCAACACCAGATGTCCTTCCTGAGGCTTGAACTCTCTGTCTTCTCTTCTCAGGGTCACCCAGGAAAGGAGGGGCCTTCTGGCACCAAAGGAAACCAGGTGGGGGTCAATCCTAAATAACCACTTTACACCACATGCCTTCTATTTAACAACCTCAATTCACCAATCAGATGCATGTTAAAATTACTGTAAGGTGTTTATTGTGTTGTAAACTCGTCCTTCTTTCTTTGACCTTCTCCAGGGCCCCAACGGTCCCCAGGGATCTATCGGCTATCCGGGCCCTCGTGGTGTCAAGGTCAGTGCAGTCTTTAGAAATCAACAAACAGGTTTTTCGATAGCGAGGTCACTTTGCCCGGTCTCTTTTCCTTTTGGGGGATTTTGCACTTCGTGTGCAAACAAACTGAACCAACACAAGACTGAAATATCCTGTGGCATCAGTGTAGTGATTACGTCATTCTTTAATTGCAGGGAGGTCAAGGAATCCGTGGACTGAAGGGCCACAAGGGAGAGAAGGTAAGTGATTCATTACAGTTTAATACTCAAGGAATACCTTCTCTTAAATCACAACTGCACAGTGAAATAATCTGATATGTACATTTTTAGTGCAACTCGTAATAACAAAATGTTAGAAAAACATGTTGTTGTCTTTACGGACTGTATGTTTGTTTGCTTGTGTTTCCAGGGAGAAGATGGTTTCCCTGGAATTAAGGGAGATTTTGGTGTCAAGGGAGAGAGGGTAAGATAGACTTATTGATTGATGAACTTATTCATCATCATTTTATATCTTTGCTATATTGTGTGAGTTATTACTGTCTATATATTGCACTGATTTATTCCGAGGGTTTTGCTTTTGTCTCCTGCTCCCAGGGTGAGCTTGGAGTATCAGGGCCCAGAGGAGAGGATGGTCCAGAGGGGCCAAAGGGTCGCGTCGGACCCCCCGGCGAGCTCGGACCACTTGGACTAGTTGGAGAGAAGGTACAACCTGTTCAGTTAGGACAAGATTATATGATTGGCTCTTAGTAACGTGAGATATGTTGCTGATATTCTAGCATCATTTCCTGCTTTGTGTATTATTTATCAAAGTGCAAGTGGTTTGAAAATGCTGACACTTCCCACGAATATACCAAGAGGTTCCTGTTTTCTGCACAATGGCAGGAAATATTATTGTGCTGCCCTCTTGTGGTTGTACATGTATTTGCACTTGAGTGAAACATGACATTTAAACATGATTATTACACATTATATTACAAGTATATTGGAATGAAACATTTAATTTTCACATACATGTTTTTTTGTTGTGTTTTTGTGTCAGTTGACATTTGACTTCCTGCAGCATCAGCTCTTTCTCATTTACCCTTCCTATTTTATATTTCTGAATTTGAACACATCATCATTGGCAGGCTGATTCTTTGTGTAACAGGATGTTGACCCAGTCAAGTTAAAGGTTCATGTTTAGTGATGTCATCATGTGCTTTCAGGGTAAACTTGGTGTACCTGGACTTCCTGGATATCCTGGAAGACTAGGACCCAAGGTAAGACAGACACATCATTTCTTCTTCCAGGATGACTTCTTGTTTTCACACCAGTGTTTCCCCGGGCCTCTGTGTGCTGAGAAACAGTGCCGATGTTGATTTGTTTTTTAGGGATCTCTTGGATTCCCAGGATTCCCTGGTTCAAACGGCGAGAAGGGAACGAGGGTGAGTCGATGGCTCAGATTTTCCTTCTCAAATCGGACTAATTCGTTTCGTTTAGGCTGTAAATGATTAGAGACCAAAGCAATGATCCAGTGAGACTGATTATTTCAAATCACGTAGCTCATAGGTTTTATAGTCAGGAAAGTACAGTTCTGTCTGAGTCTGCAATTGTTTTTGTTTGTTTGTTTGTTTGTTTTTTAGGGTCTTAGTGGCAAATCAGGACCGAGAGGACAAAGAGGACCAACGGTACCATTTCACTTTTATTAATTCATTCTTTTAGTCAGTTTGTAAAAGCTGTTCTGCTCGGAGGATGATGAGATGATGCTCTTTGACCTTTCTTCCACTCAAGCTGTTGAGCACAGAGGAACAAAACCTGTTCATGGTATTAAAGATGAACTTAGCACCGGGCTGAAAAGCAGAGTTTCATCGCCCTCTGGTGGAACATTTCAAGTCTGTTTCACCTCTGACAACTGAGCTGATTGTGATCAGAAGTGTGCTTTAACCCACCCAACAGTGATGTCACAGTGTACCGTAGTACACCTGCACATCACTGCAGCAAGTTAAACCACTGATGGACACAAGATTTGTAGCGGGTGTTTAATTATCTTTAAGCACTGATATGATTTGATTTGATACATTTTAAAGTCATTGAACATCAAGATAATCACAGAAAGCATCATTTGTACATTGTTTTTGACTGATGAGAGCTTTTCACTGAGTACGCTTACTGTTTGTGTCCTTCAGGGCCCCAGAGGGCAGAGAGGACCGAGGGGCTCGACGGGCAAAGCAGGAGCAAAGGTTTGTCCTCTCAGCGGATCTGTCCAGGTTGTACTGAGAAACCGTGTCCACATAAGAGCTTCACGAGTGCCGTTAGGATGATTTTAATGACGATTATTATTGTTGATGATCATGTTTTGTCATTGTAATCATTGTCTACATCATTAGCATTATATATTCATATTTATGGCCCTGAAACTTCAAAGCTGGATATTGAGATTTTTTTATTTAATAACTCAAACAATCTCACATTTTAAATTTGACACCGAACAGTTTAAAAAAGACACGGCACAGTATTTTGATATTTTAGGTCAAATCTCCAGCAAACTATCCCTCTTCTTTGCCATCTCTCCCGAAACACTGTTCTGTTGCCTTTGATTCATTTATATATTTCTTTAGATCTCTAATATAACCTGACTCATCTCAAGGAGCAAAAGATGTTAAAGAACAGTAGCTTCATTTTTCATTCACTGTGTTGTTGTTTTTTATTGTTTCCTCTTAGGGAACTTCAGGAAGCGATGGCCCCGCCGGTCCTCTTGGAGAGAGGGTGAGTGTCACTTTGTCTGAGCTCACATTCAGATCTGTGCCTTATTCTTTAAGGTTTTTGTAAAACACTGAATATCTCTATTCAATATTCTTATATGTTCTCATGATTTAATATGTTGTTGTCTCACCAGGGATTGCCCGGGCCTCAGGGAGCCAACGGTTTCCCGGGACCAAAGGGACCTCCTGTAAGAACATGTTTTGATACCATTTTCTCAAAGACTGATTGTTGATATCAGTATATATATATATATATATACACTCAATATATAATACTATATGTATATATATATATATATATATATATATACAGATTGAACTGGAGAGAACTGGGCTGTGGCTAA
>JAVQJL010092832.1:0-19542 GCA_036024295.1 Nannoperca obscura
GGAGCAAAGTAGACAGTGAATCTGTGTTGATACATTTCAGTGACGAGATCCTTCCGAGGAAGGTGATGGTGGGATACTTGAGCTTTAGGGTTAGGGAGTATGTTCCACCTCCTATAAGATGTTATAAGTGTCAGAGATATGGGCATATTGCAAGTGTTTGTAGAGGAAAACAGAGGTGTGGGAGGTGCGGTGGAGAGCATGAGTATGGGAAATGTGGAACTGAAAAGATAAAGTGTTGTAATTGTGGAGGAGAACACACAGCAGCGTATGGAGGATGCAAAGTCAGGAAACAAGCGGTGGAGATTATTCAAGTGAGGGTGGAGAGGAAAATAACGTATTCTGAAGCAGTTAAGGTGTATAAGGAAGACGGAAGGGAGGGAGGAGCTAAGAAGGATAAGGCAGAAGCAGGGGGCTGAGTCAGCCGAAAGCAGAAGAGCAGTACAGGAGTAGATATTAGTAGATATAGTGGTTAAACTATTGTTATTTTTGGCATATGTGATCAATTGTTCTGAGGAAGTCAAAACAAAGACGGAAAGGATTAAGATCAGGAACGGTCAGGAATTTAAGGGGTTTGTGGAAAAGTTAGTTAGGAAACCAGAAGTAATCTGTATTCAGGAAACTTGGTTTAACCCAAGAATACAGTTTAGTCTAAGAATGAACGAGATGCCGCTGGAGCTTAGAAGAAGGAGGTTGGGGCTAAATTATTGGATACATTTAAGGGGATACGGGAAGAGTCATCCAAATCAGGGGGTGTTGGGAGACTGTCAGGAAAGAGGAAATAAAAAAGTCAGGAGTTTTGGATGGGTCATAAGGAAGATGGTTGAGGAGATTGGCATAGAGCATATGGAGGTTAGTCCAACGGTACCATTAGCTAGGGTTTCACAATGGGTGTATGAGGGGATTGTGGTGGATATGTGTATGATAGGGAAAAACAAGGAAGCAAGGACGGTAGAGAAATACATGAATGAGAGATATAAAGACTGTATGAAAGGGTTCACGAATGCATCTAAATCCAAGAGTGAGAGAGTAGGAATAGCTTTTGTGGTACCACAGAGGAATATAGTGATTAAAAAAAGAGTAGTGACAAAGTATCTGTATTCACAGGAGAGATGTTGGCCAGATTAATGGCACTGGAGTGGATAGAAGAGGTGAGGGTAGGAAGGGTAATGGTAGGGTCTGATTCCAGTTGTGCATTACATTACATTTAGGCATTTAGCAGACGCTTTTATCCAAAGCGACTTCCAAATAAGAGTTTTACATAAAGTGCATAGAATCATTGTCGAAAACAACAAGATGTCGTATCAAATACTATGAGGGCTGGTGATGAATCACAAGTGCTATAGGTAAGTACATCGCTGCCAGTGGCAAAATCGAAAAAAGAGCATTAAATCAGTTCATTATCAAGCACAGTACAATCAAGCTAAACAACAATTCCAATATAATATCGTACGATATCCTATACTTTATAGAACCAATGTGTCACATTTGTTGTATTCCCGGAACAAATGAGTCTTTAATCTTTTTTTGAAAGTGGTCAGTCAGGTTGTTTGTCTGACGGATGTGGGGAGCTGATTCCACCACTTGGGGGCGAGGTAGGAGAAAAGTCTTGAGTGTGAGCGGGCGTCCCTGAGAGGGCGAACCGCCAGACGGTTCTCAAAGGCAGACCGTAGTTGGCGGGCGGGGGTGTAAGGCTGGAGGATGGTCTGGATGTAGGATGGTGCAGACCTGTTCACCGCTTTGAGGCCAGTACCAGGGTCTTGAATCTGATACGAGCAGCGATGGGTAGCCAGTGGAGGGAGATGAAGAGAGGTGTGACGTGGGTGTACCGCGGTACGTTAAAGATCAGACGTGTTGCTGCATTCTGGATCTTCTGGAGAGGACGGATTGCACAGGCTGGGAGACCGGCCAGGAGAGAGTTGCAGTAGTCCAGCTTACAGAGCACAAGTGCCTGGACCAGCAGCTGGGTCGAGTGCTCCGACAGGTATCTCCTAATCTTCTGAATGTTGTAGAGGGGGAATCTACATGATCGGGAGACTGCAGCAATGTGGTCCGTGAGGGTGAACTTGTTGTCAATGATGAACCCAAGATTCCTGGCCGAGGGCGATGGAACGACCGTCGTGGAGTCCAGGGTGAAGTAGAGCTCATGGGAGATGGATGGGGAAGCAGGGATGACGAGGAGTTCCATCTTAGCGAGGTTCAACTGGAAGTGATGTTTGGTCATCCAGGCGGAGAGGTCTGCTAGACAAGCCTCTATCCGAGCTAGATCGGACGGAGGGAGCGAGAAGTGGAGTTGTGTGTCATCAGCGTAGCAGTGGTAGGAAAAACCATGCAAGCTGATGATTGGTTCAAATGTGGTGGTGTACAGGGAGAAGAGGAGAGGTCCAAGGATTGAGCCCTGCGGCACACCAGCCGATAGGGGCCGAGGATCAGACACGTGACCTCTCCAGGAGACCTGGTAGGATCTACCCTCGAGGTAGGAAGAGATCCACTGGAGTGCAGTGGACAGACAGGTGGGCAGTTTCTGTGGACTACATATAGACAGATTTGTTTACATCACAGATGTTTCTAAAGAAAGCAGTAAGCAGGAATATAATTCATCTGACTTCAGATCTGGAAAAACCGGTGGTTTGTGGTGGTAACGGAAAGTTGGTTTTAACAACACAAGTCCTAGGGAATTCTGTTGGAAAGGACACGTGTATCAACAAAGTGTGATGTTGTTAAAGTCAATAATTGGCCTCTTCCGTCATCCCATTAGCAGCCACGATCACAAGCAAGTGCACAGCATGAGTAGTTTTGTGTACAACAGCATGAAAAAAGGTGTTGTTTACTCTGATGATGAGCTGGAGGTCTGCTGGTTCTCACAAGCTGCAGGAGCCTGATGCCTGCAGCTCAGTGTGACCCTGTCAAATTCAAAATGTTCAACTGAAAAAAATCGCAGAAGATTACCATATCTTGTTTTGTACACGCATCAGTAACCTTGTGACAAATACTATGGGCCTAAACTATACAGTATATGCAAATACACCTGCCATTTATTTGTTTTTGTTCAATTACTCTTACTGTACATTATAGCTAACTGTGTTGTAACTGTAAATGAAATGTGAACTGACCAGCAAGAACATCCAGAAATGTCACTTCAAAACGTATGTGTCAGAAATGTGTTATAGTTGTGCTAGTTAAGTCAGTTTTGTCCCTTGGTAACCAAATTTCCATATTGTGATGATCAAAGTGTCTAATGTCTTGCATCAGAGAGATTAAACCTTTATGTCTCACTAGAAAGCCAGTTTGACAGCCAGATGTAGAGATGTTTAAGCTCTAGAGTATACTGTCCTCTTCTTTCAGAGATTTATTCTACTCACATATCGTATATCGTAATTACCACTGAAATATATAGGATGCTGACACTACTCCCACCTTCCCACCACAATATGCACCCACATCCTCAACTCCCACCGCGGTTCAGCACACGTGCCAGAGTCACCTCTTTGGCCCCAGGCCCTCATGGTGTTTCCTGACCTATATTCTCTTAAGCTCTTGCTCCCCAGGTTTTTACAGCTTCCTTTCAAACAACATACGACTGGTCGTTTTCCTACACAAAAACACCGCTGTTTTAAACTCAAGACCACTGAAGATCAACCTGCCATTATGGCAGAAAAGTCCTAGAGTTGATCAGAATAATGGAAAGTTCAAACATTTCAATTTCAATGATAAGTGAGCAATCTTCATCTAGACGAAAGTTCCAGAAGAAATGTGCATTTGGACCTCGAGTGAAGACTAATGCTAATATTTATGATAACTTTATTGGTCCCTGTGGGGCAATTGAACTCTCGGGGGAGGTCAAGGGTCGGAGGTCTGCAACAGAGCCACAGACCAGAAGCTGGTTGGGATTCAGGGGCTTGATCCTGGACTACTCCAGCAGTGTGGATGTCTGCAGACATGATGATAAAGGATGGTCTTTCCGGTAAATATGGCATTTTTAGTGTGTGATAGTGTGATGATATAATATATATAATATATAATACATTTGCATGTTGGAATAAAGTCATGACGCAATGTGTTGTGTGTTATCTGTGAATCAAGCAGTTCTCTCTTCCAATCCAAGGGATCAAACAATAAACCACCCACTTCAGCCACGTTGCTTCTTCCTTCTCTCATTTTACTAAAACTGAATACAGTACAGCTCTGTTCAGTGTGCAAGAGTTATGAGGGTGGTGATGAGTTAACTTTCCCCTACTCAAATGCCACAGACCGAAAGCAGACTGGGCTCTAAAGTCCAAACAATAAATCCTGGAAATTAAGAGAGGTTGAGTGAGGGCACCGGTCTGTGTGTTTGTGTGTGTGTAGGCGTGTTAGTTTGTGTTTGTAAGACACGTGACCATATGGAAATCATTAGATGTGGGCTGATTCAGCGTGCTGGCATATTTGTGTGTTTGAAAGTGAACGTGTGGAGTGTTGTCTGCCACCTCTAGGTTCAGTAAGTCAAGCACCACACCCCGACCTTCACACACAGACACACACACACACACACACTTATACCCTCTATAACCTGGCAGAGAGACCAAAGACACACAACCCAGGATTCCGGAGAAACCAGCAGCTGTTATCATGGCTGCCTGTAGGTGTGGTAGTTACACATCACACTCTGTAAAACACTCTGACAGACACTGCACCGTCTGTTCAGTCTAAACCAAAGTTTTTGTGAGTTAGTTTACAGTATTTCTTGTGTTTATTTGCAGAAAATGCGTGAAGACTTCAGAAAATACAGCTCAGAAGATGATAATCTGTTGATAATGTGATAAGAAATGAACGCATTAGTTAGTGCACAACTGTGGTAGCACTTTGAATATAAAAGTGAGGCTCTGACATTTTGTTGTGGTTACAGTTGTACAAAGTAAAGAGATTTTGAAAAAACACACCTGCCTCAACATCCTTAATCACAAGGTGGGGCTGCAAAAGAGAGAGAGATGTCCAACCTCCACTAAATGAGACATTATAATACTACCACAAATAAAATTTTGCTACGATTTGCTACTATTTGCAATAGACAGGAAATAACTATAAACGGAGGAAACAAATCAAAACTTGACGGAGTGATGTGTAAATGTCTCCTAAACAGCAGTGAGCGACTGCTCCATCTAAAAAAATCTGAACTTACAGAATGTCATACTTTATAGTCAGCAGCTGAAACGCAGCCTTTGTATGAATCAGCAATTTACCTTGTTCTTTTGTCTCTCTTTATTTCAAGTTTCAAACAATTATTTGTCACGTGCAGTCAAACAAGTATAACAACTGGAAGGCTCCTAACCTGTGCCAAAACAAGATATAAAATACAATATAATAAATATAAATAAAAAGACATATTGTATCAGTTTGGACAACATATATGTACATGTTTGCAATATATATATTATTTTAGAAGTAGATCTGTGCAAACGCCAGTGTGTGTGGGTGTAGCAGAGGGTGGTAGTAGATCATGTGTTGCTGTTTAGAAGGGTGACTGTGGCAACAGAGGAGCTTCCCAGGCCTTTGAACAGGCTGTGACCGGGAGGGTTTGGGGTCTTTCCTGATGCTGACAGCCTAGAATTCGCACCTCATGTAGGAAATGTCCTGCAGGGCTGGAAGAGAAGACCTGATGATGCGCTCTGTTGAACTGCCCACTGTAAAGCTATCCGGTCCTGCATGGTACAGTTCCCATACCAGACGGTGACGTTTCAGGTCAGGATGCTCTCGATGCTTTTGAATGAGCTGTGATGTATTGAACTTCCTGAATGGCAGATGGTAGAGGCGCTGTCTGGCTAACCAGGAAGATCATGTGGGGACACTCCTGAAACAGCCAGGTGTATGACTGCAGTCATACTCGTCTACATCATCTCTTTGTATCTTAAAGCCAGTAATTTCTCAACATTTTGTTGGATGATGCTTCAACTTGCCTGACTTTATGACGCCCTGAAAAACACATCAGAGGAGTTATGCAAATGGTCTGTGACACAGGCAATATAACTTCCTACATGAGTTAAAAAGCAGTACTGGGATTGGATCTAGCAGCTCAGCTGTAATTCAAGAACCTGACCAAGAGACATTTAGACAATTCTGGAAATACATTATTAGTCTCATTAGTCATATTTGTAGGTATAGAGACCTACAGTATCACACTGTGAAATGACAATCTACCCACGGAGCTGCACAGGACGCCTGGCTGTGCATCCAGAACTGCTGAACACATCAGCGAGTTAATGGGCTACTTAAAAAGAGTAAGAGGGAGAGGAGGAGGACAAGGGAGGAGGAAAAGCCAAAGTCAAAGGGCATGAAGGGGGCAGGGAAGTCATTGACAAGCAGATAGTAAGTAGTGAAAGAAAAGTGTGATTAGGGGGGAGTGGAGTAAGAGGGAGAAGGAGGTGGAAGAAAAGGGAGAAAGGAGGGAAAGAGGGAGAAGAGAGAGAGAGGGGTGAACCTCCCAAAAAACATAAATAGGCGAAAGAGGACTTGAAGCCTCGCAGTCACTCTTCCTGACAGCCATCGCTCTCCTCACCCCTTCTCCTCACCTCCAGCCCTCCTCTCCATTCATCTGCTGCAACCTTCATTCATCTGGAACCAGAAATCAGTGAGTAGCTTCTACACATCTTCATCCTGTCGCCACATGGCAGTAGAGAGATCCTTACATTTGAAAGACTGCATTCATCAGTCTACACAAATGAATGGAAATGACAGCTGTATTTTAGAAGGCTACCAAGTATGCAAGCATAATACCAGGCAGTTATTTCTGTAACAGTGGAATCGAATGTAATAATTTTAATGCGAGAACAAACTCAGCTATACTAAGCAAATGTGCAATGTGACACGGAAGTGTGAATGTAACAGATTTTTATATGGATGCAATGTATCATATTTCAGAAGAATTAGTGTTGCAGTGAAATGCAAAAATTTGAAAAACAAACCTTAAAGATATCTTGCTCTACTTTTGTGAAAATATGTAAATTGCAATAGCACCCACTTTCATTTCAAATGATTCAATTATTAGGAGAGTTTTGTAAGAATAGCATGTCTACATATTTAATAACTCTGCATTGAGCAGTCTCAATTTGATTAAACACTATACTAAAACTGCATATAACTCTATGAGCATCCTGTTGTAATGATGTGCTTCTTCAGAGGGTGTGTGTCAGGGACTGTCCACACATATTCATGAAAGAGTTTTTTAACCATACTGTTAAAAGAGAAGGACTTGGGAGAGAAGACCCACACCACTCCAGAGTTAATGACAGAGCTCAGGGATGTCCAAAGTAAAGTTAGGAAAGTCAGCTGGCATAGTTTTAATCTATTAGATAATATCTTTGAGGCAGGAATGTAGAGCTCACCAGGCTGCAACCACAGCAACAACAAAGACCAAACTTTTACTATTTGCATCTAAATGAATTCCTTCTGCCAGTCCTATGCTGCTGAGTTTAAATGTCTACACAGTGGAAAAACAGCGGAAACGTTTAAGTGAAAAACTTTCCCTCTGACTCACATGCCCCACTTGTTAAACTCGACACTGATGCTACAGCCAGACACTTTGTCCCTTCACCAGTTCTCCTTGTTAGTCTTGTCATGTACCAGATATGACAGGAAAAGGACAACTACATGTAGAGACGTCAAAATAAATAAGAATGCATGAAACACTGTGTAGTGTGCGGCGATTACACCTGTACACATTTAGAAACATTACTAGCAACTTTTAACGTTTGTTTGTTTGTCTTCTCTTTTATCCATCTCCTTCAGGTCCTTCATCCTCCCCCAAATCATCCATCACTATCATGGACACCACAAGGAGCATTCTCTCCATCTCGGAGGCCCTCTACCACCTGATCGTCATGATGCTGACACTGGGCCAAGGCGTTCATTCTATGCCTGTTCCTACTGACGTCCCAATGTGCACCACCACAGAAGCTGCCCAGTACAGGCTAACGTTTACCGGCAAGTGGACCCAGGCAGCTTTTCCCAAACAGTATCCTGTCTACCGTCCCCCTGCACAGTGGTCACACCTTATTGGTAAGTGCACAGCAAGCTGGTATTTAAGTGCATTCTCATTGGTCTCAGTATTGGCAGCAGATGTGCAACAGAACATTTACTGGATGAGTAACAGGACACTAATGTAGAAAACTACATAGAGAGAAATCCAGAGAAGAATAATAATCCAGGAAGTAATTCGCAAAAATATATCCTTTTTGTTGAATAGAAATTATATTATTAAATGTTTCTTCTGATTGATTGTTACTGGTATTTGTTTCAATACAGATGCAATCTCAAATATGTAAATGTTTCTGTCCTTTACAGATATATATGTAAACCGATATATAGATTGTATTCAGCTCAGACTGCAGATTAATGTTGCAACAACTAACGTCTGTTCCCTCTCTCTCTGCTCTTAGGGGTCACTCACAGCTCTGACTACCACATCTGGCAGCGTAATGACTTTGCCAGCAATGGAGTGAGGGAGTTTGCGGAGAAAGGCGAGGCCTGGACGCTCATGAAGGAAGTTGAGGCGGCCGGCGAACGTATCCAGAGCGTTTATGGGATCCTCTCCGCTCCCGCTGTAGTGGGAGGCACGGGCCAGATGAACACGGAGTTTGAGGTCTTCGCCAGGCACTCATATGTAAGTCAATCAGCACCTGGATTCCTTCAGTCTGGGTCAGACTATATCAAACAGGTCAATATATATAACAAGGTGGTGCAATGCTTTTCTTAGCCAAGGTCAGAGGACTAAAGCATGTCTCTTGTTAAGACCTAGAATAGTTTTTTTCTTATATTCACAGTGTTTTAGCTATCATTCTGATATAATAGCATTTTACTACCAATAGACATAGCCTTATAATGCGTAGATCATGCAGATTATAAACTGATTATTTATTTGTCAGTTGTAAATATCCCCTGCACCTTGCAGAGGTCTTAACTTTAACCTACCATACTTACTGAGGTTACCATTATGATAAACATTTTGGGTGCATACTCTGTTGTTTACCTTCCAACTTCAGTATTTAACATACCTGTGTTATATTACATCAAGAGTGTGGTTACCCCTGTAAACTCTGTTGTGAAGTTATTTCCATAGAGGTTGTTGTGTGTCACAGCAATATGACTGAGAGTAACAACAGCCAAACTATAAAAAATGGGTGTAAAAAACTAAAATGACCTAACATTTTAAGTGAATGCCCCAAGTGTTTTTTTTGCCAAATAATACCTTCTCAAACTGCTGGTACTTGTTGATCATAAAAAGCAATAGATTATGAGTTGCATTATGCCTTTTTAACTAGGTTGATGCAGAAAAATGTTAACACTACTATAATACCAGCTCCAGATTGGGGGTTTTCCCCCATATGCTGCAACCTAAAGAGAGTTTCTGAAAGGAAGACCAATTTATGTCTCTACAAATTATGTAAAACTCTGCAGGAGTTGGTTGTTAAACTCTCTCTGGGTAGGTCATAAATTTAGGTACACATCTGACCCAACACAATATTAGTCTTGGACAAGAAACGAGATAGAGTGAGGAGGGAGGGGAGGTGTGGCATGGAGATGAGAGGAATGGAGAAAGAGCAGCTGGAAAAAGAAGATGTTCACCAACAGAAACTATACCTATAACATTGTATGTGTAGGGAGGTGGGTGAGTTTTTGGACTACAAATCCCTGCTATTATGATGTTTATAATTGAACACATTACGGCACAGTGAAATACATGATCACATACTATACATATTACAAATGATTGTTTTAAACGTCACTGAGTCGGCATTGGTTGGAGCTGAAGACAACAAGTTTGAAAATGAAAAGAATTTGAAGGTGTGAAGACAGAAAGAAGTGAGCTTAGCGGACTTCTGTAGCCTTCTCTTCATTTCTGCGTGAAGCTAGCAGCTCAAGACTACATTAGCCGCTACTAGCATCTTATAATGAGCTGTCGAGTTGCATTGTGGGTAACGTGCCAAGTTTTAACAAAAAAGAAAAACGGATGGAATAAAACATCCAACAGTCCAACAATGCTATGGGAAAGCAATGCTAAATTGGTGGAGTACTTTGATTTTACAGGAAGGATATAAGGATGTTCTGTAGCAAAAATCTGGATAATAAAGTCCTAATTTTACTGTAACTCCCATTGGAATCCAATTATTTCTAGCAGTTCCTTTGCTAAACATAAATAAACGTAACATTAGTGCATACATCAAGTGTATAGATTTTGGAATTTACTGAATATATTTAATTATTAAATTATTTAAACTCAAAGCACAATAACCCACGTTTTCCTTTGTGGCTTCACGTCACTGTCCAACTGACACAACATGAGGTAAAACAGTTATCTACTGACAACAAATTATATATGGTGACATAAAATAACAACCCTTTTACATTCTCTTTCCATTCCATATCTTTCTACTCCTCCCTCTCTATCTCCATCTCTCACTCTGCCCCACCTCCTCATTTTCCTCTCATTCTCTTTTTTCTCTCGCTACGCTCCATCTCCCTCCCCACGGTCTACTTCCTCCTCTTTATCTGCAGCTGTCGTTTATCGTGCGTATCGTTCCAAGCCCAGACTGGTTTGTGGGTGTGGACAGTGTTGACCTGTGTGATGGCGACCACTGGAAAGAGAATGTGTCGCTGGAGCTTTTTCCATACGATGCAGGAACTGACAGCGGGTTCACCTTCTCTTCTCCAAACTTTGAGACCATCCCACAGGACAAAATCATGCAGGTGGGTGTTTTATACCGCTTTTTGTTGTATAAAGAATAAGCAAATGCCTTGAAGGCTTTGTTGATCATTTGTGTTTGCTGTGTTGTTTCATCCTAGAAATGCTATGTTTTAGCACCGTTTATATGGTGGACTGTACAAACTGTTATTATCATCTGAAAATAATTGGCAAGAGCACCGCAGTACCCTAAACACTCAAAACACTATCTTATCTGACAAAAATCATGCATTCCTTTGACACAATTAAAAGGATGTCACAATAAAGGTTGATGCCTCCATTCACCTCCAATGAATCCCCAAAAATTCACTGTTATTCTTTGTCCATATCCCCTCCATAGATTACTTCTTCCCTCCCTAGCCACCCTGCCAACTCCTTTTACTATCCACGCCTGAGGCACCTGCCACCCATCGCCAAGGTAATGCTGACCAAGATAAAGAAGACCAATCAGATCATCAGCCTGCCTGTGGCGCCCACCCAGTCCAACCTACTGCCAACCGGAAACGAGATTGAAGACAAGCTCATAAGTAAGTCAGAGGAGAATAAATACTGGTTAAAATCTAAGGCAATGACATAGTAACAGTAATAATATTTATACATGATTGATACCAACCAGTAAAAGAAAAAACTGAATAGTTTTGTAATTATGTTGTAATAACTATACCTACATTATAATATAGAAATAAACCAGCGTTGTTGGTTCAGATAACACTGAGGCAATGAAATACAATCCAAGAGGTTTAGTACAGATTGTGTTTAAAGGCTTAACAGATGCAGTTTATAATTACTAACACATAGGATTTTACAACTCTGAAGTTTTGCAACAGCAACAATTTCAGGATAAACAGTAGAAATACAGCATTCACATTACAAAATAATCCACCAGGAACGTGCACTTGCATGTATGTGATTGGCCAATGCAGCGCTTTGCCAGATGATGTCGTGTTGCAGCAAAAGTTGTGACGGATTCAGCTTTTTTGGCGGTTTTGCTTAAGCACACTGGGATGGCATCCCCACTGCACTGCCAGACTGGCCCCATTCAAATAAATAGCAGGCTGTTAGAACATTGCCTTAGAGTCCATTAAATGAATCATACCTACTATTCATAACCTAAGCTGCTTGTCTCTATTCCACTGATACTGATCAAATAATATACACATTTAAGAAAGAAAAAGTTGTGTGAAACACAGATGAAGGATTTCAAACAATGCTAAGAGCTTGGTCTTAAGTCTTTTGCTGACTCAAATGAAAGCATTTGGGAACCATTACAGGCCACACACAAACTCAATTTCTTCCAACCAGAAACCAGAGAAGCCAAGTGAGGGTAGGGTATCAGAAAATGCCTGGGGCACATCTGGCATCTTGTGGAAAAATCTAAAAATGAGAGACTGAGAAGGGAAAAGGGCATTTTAAGATAACTACTTAGAAATTATGTACAGCAACGTTTGGGTTGTGACCCAAAATAAGATGCAGACACACATCTTTTAACCCTATCTGGATCCAAAAGGTGAAGCTGGATTTACTTACTGCTGGTTCCTAGACTGTTAACATTTAAGACTCCCTGTTGTACAGATTAGTGGTAACAGTAAAAGAAACCCAATTGCTAGGAACAATAGGTCAGCAACGACAGCTTGGAAAAATAAAGATGAAGAGAGTGTCAAACTACAAGTAAAGCCAACAATGCAGAAGTAAAACAACCTGTCTGTGAGACTCATGTTCTCCAATTTGACAAGGAGGGGAAAAATAACCTTTTATAAAAACACAGTTCACCACAGAAAAACTAAACAGATGACTTGACCAGGAAAGGTTTTTTTTCTGGTAGGGCAGTGGGAACAGATAGCGTTTCAACCTGGCAGTAGGGCTGACTTGCAATAATCAGATTCAGTGTTCAGGGTGACTGTATAGGTTTGACTCAGCATCACAGACTACAAGTACGTTTCCCTGACTACCCGTCAACAAACAACAGAGAGGCGCCAAGAATCTGTTGGGGTTTCCTGCCTTGATCCCTATGCTCCATCCTACCCCTCCATATGTTTATCCTTTCCTTGCTGAATTAATCCCTCCGTCTCTTTCATGCCTTCTCCCCAAGGCTTGAACAACAACTTTCAGTATAGCTTAGCAATCACCTGCTCTAGATTGTATCTGTCTATTACAACACTGATGTAAAATAAGAGAAATCAGCTTTGCTTCATACACCACTTTATTCCCTCTGTCCATAATGGACACACAAGATGAAGGGAGAGTTGACTTGCTTGTTCCATCCCTCCATCTGACCGTCCATCCATGTAGCTTCCGTACCGCCTCCCATCCTTCTGCTTTTCTACTCTTTAACCAACAACTCAAGTCTGTGATACAAATCAGCTGTACGCAAGTTCACAATGTTAAAGAGGGCTGCTGAAAAAAACTGATGAAAAAGGCAGCTTCCTTTCCTTGTATTAAAATTGAGGTGCCTTTAAGCAGGACTAAACCTCCATCGCCTGCAGTTGACTCATTAAGTGGTAGCACAGTTTACTATGAGGCAGCGCTAAGATGACAAAGAGCAAGCACAGTCAGCAAAAACCCGTTCAATAAATGATGTTTAAAAAAGTCACAATTAAACTCAAACGGCACAACCACTGCCAAGAATGTATAACAAGAAACTACGAGCTCATAAAGAGCTACATGCACAGCATGCCACCATTTCTTGTAATTCCCTTTTATTTTTTTATTCACTTTATTAAAGAAGTTGAAGTGCAGTGATTTTCCCTATAATGACGAATTCTCCTCCTCCATTTAAACCTATAAAATAACTCAGATTTCCACTCATGTCAAAAATGTGCCACTTCCACACAATTAATTCGGTATGTTGAAAAAGGAGGTAAGACACTCCTATGCAAGAGCCAGAAAGCAATAACTCTGCTAAATTACAAACCAAACCTAAATGTTAACGTGATGATAATGCCCCCCTCACTGCAGATACCCCTCTGGACTGCGAGGTGTCACTGTGGTCTCCTTGGGGCTTGTGCAAAGGCAAGTGTGGAGACTCGGGCGTGCAGCACCGCACACGCTACATCCTGATGCACCCAGCCAACAACGGAGCAGCCTGCCCCTTGCTGGAGGAAGAGAGGAAGTGCATCCCGGACAACTGTTTATGACTAGGCCAGGAAAGGAGGGAGAAGAAAGAGAGGAGAGAGAAGACAGAGAGGAAAGCCAGGAAAGGGAGGAAAGAAAGAAGATGGAGAAATAACAGTAGGAGGTTTGCGGTGTATTCACATGAGGCATAAATGTGATGAACTGGACTCTCCTCTTTACTCCCTGGCCATAAACCTCTTTCTGTGGAAATGACTATGAACTGACTGAGTCTGGGGGAGTCTCATCCTCAAGTCACAGTGATACATCTGATAGCACTAAAAAGGTGTAATCACATTATAATAGGGTTTGGTTTGACATTTCTAAAGATCACAGACATTTGTTTGCCCACAGTGGATTCAAACTTTAAGCAGCATCTAACGGATTTGGAAATAAATCCATATAAATGATACTTAAGATTTAAAATCCATATTTCCAGAAAATCCAAATAATACCCAGGGGAAACATGACGCCTCAATAGGTCCATCGTCAGAATTAGTACCAGCACAAATTGAGTCAGACAATTTATGTGTGGCGCTCCTAACCAAGTCAAAACATAGTGTTTACAGAGACATTGTGGTTGTTTTCTTGAAGACAAAGAATATATTTATTGACAGGCTTTTAACCTGTAGTGTACAGTATATCAAATCTGAAAGTAATACTTTGTATTCCTTTATGTTATTGAGATATTAGTTCAATACAGAAAATACGTTTTTGTAAAAAATACAAAAAAAAATTGAAAAAAATGTATGTTTTCCGTAAGGTCAATAATAAAGTGTAAATATATCTACGGTATTGTGTCCTCATTAATAACTGTTTGTCAAAGGAAGCAATGGTCTATACTGAAGAAAGATATAACATTTGTAGAGGGATTGCCTTCACATCACATAATCACAATAGTAAAAATGTTTTCCATGATATGGATTGAAATCTTTCTTTAGTGCCTTTGCTGGTTGTAATATTTGACATTTAAATCTCAACCACACATTTGTGTCCCAAGGTCATATTACTAACACTGGGGCTGCAGGATCAAATTCAGCGTAGAGAGAAATGTATTAAACTGGATGACCTGGGTTCAAGCCCCGGTGTTGGCTAGGATTCGCTCTGATGAAGTGTTGGCCATAAAACGGATGAATGTGCTCACCAACTATTTAAAACAGTTCACCAAATGTTGATTTAGATCATGAGGCCTGAAATCTCTCAGAGCTCCCTTCATGCTGTGACGACCATGAAGCAGGAGTCCCATTTAATAGGCAGAACAGACACCAGTTACACGTAAAGTGATCTTTTTTTTTTGTCAGAAGAGGTTTTGGGCTTCCCACCAAGCAACATAGAAACTATACTGCAGAAGACAGATTGAACAGCAATAAGAACTAAACATCTGGTGCAAAAAGGACCTCCTTCTGTTTTGAATGGCGTGGGACAAGAAAATGACTGACACAGGTAAGCGTTCTGGCTTTCCTTAACAGCAGTTTCACCAGCTAAGTTTGAGAGGTAAGAATTAAAGATGCACACAGTATATGATCAATGATTTTATTGCCATACCAACCAGGTTTCTTGGAAATTGTCAGTATGCTCATGATACATGCAAAACAAGGTGAAAACCTGCAATAATGTTTGTAATATACAACAAACAGCAAGATCACTACACTACTGCAGATTATTAATTATAATGATATTTATTACAAGATATGTTTTGGAATAAATTGCAATAATTAGAGCGAATTTTGCAGGCATAATAATAATCCATTGGACTGTAAAACTGAATCTATTATTTTAAAACATTTCAACATATCAATTTATTATTCACACTTTCTGTAAAACCACTAAAGTGTGGGAAGAGAAGGAAATCTGAACATATGAGAAAGGGTTTATTCTCTGTTTTGGAGGTTTACTTTAAGTGACCTCATATAAGGTAAGCACTGTATATAATGGTTTGGATTACTATTTCCACTTAGTCTCCAAAGAGATTTGGACTTTTCTTTCATAGTGTTGTAACAGACACGTTGACACTGGTAATCCTAATTGCTCAAAAGGTTAAAAGGACAAAAAAAGAACAACACATTTTAAGGACAAGAAATAAAACATAAGTAGGATTAAATGCATTTTTCTAATTTATCAAGATTAACCGTGATACTACATATTCTCACTCTGGAGGGCCTACCAAACACCTGAACACCTTCTTGGATATTTTAAAGGCAACTTGCATCTTCTTGATAGCTTGTGATATATCCCTTAAGGCACAGGTCAGCATCCATCACTTTTGATTTAGTGTGGTAAATGCAGAGCACACACTTGGCCCAGAGGTGGAAATCAGTCTCCTGCCGTATTAAACATGTCTACTGCAGTATTACAGATTACCATATTAAATACCATGTCGCAAAGCTCCCACATTATTATACTAACTGGTAGATATTTTCTGTATCATGGCAATAGATAATATTGCAGCTGTCAGGGATGCGTTTGAAACATCATGGCGACACTCAGTCCCAGTCAATCACTATTCTTAGCAGCTTTGCTATTGGCTCCCAGATTAACCAGTCACAAAACAACCTGAATGTCCTGTCACGCAAAGCAGCACCTGTGAGTTTCTCACACTCAAACTGTCTCCCCATACAACCTTCCACTTTAAATATATAATACAGGACACGGGTGTTTGGCTATAGTTGTTAGAAAACACTTCAATCTTGAGGTAAAATTTGCAGATCTACAAAAAAAAGTCAACTGGAACTACAGGACAAAAATTTGGCCACTGTCAAGTGTATTGTAATAGATCATTGTTAACTGAAAATGGGTTTCCGAGGCATTGGCTTTTTCCTCCACTGTTACCTGATGTTGGCAGCAGCCATGTATTTTGATCTCGGAGAGCAGGAGGAAAAATGTATAATTGAGGAGATTCCTGAAGACACGCTGGTCACCGGTGAGTCCTGGAGAGGGAATTATCCTCCTGAGTGCTGTTTACAATCTCAACATAGATCATGAATGTGGAATTAGATTTGGAAAAGTGTATTGTTAATTAACCCCAGGATTGTTGAATCAGACAAGGATGTTCTATGTACTTCCATGACAGTGTGTCTCTTATTTCAGCAAGTGCAAAAGCCATTTAAGTCTTTCAAACTGCCCATTAACTAGCTACTTTTACTAACTTACTACATTAACTAACTTTGAAAGCTGATTTGTTCTGTGCTTTAACAACAAAAAATAGCCATGAAAATGTAGAGTATTGCACTCATTGTACACACAAGTACTAAATACTTCCTACAATTAGTCCTACAATGAGAGATAGAATTTCTATTCCCTCTTCATGCTGTGATCCTATGATCATCCTATGATTCTGATACAAGCTTGATGATGACCTTGACTACTGTGTGTGACTGTTTATGTGAATGCTCTTATGTCTTTTACCTTCAGGTTATTTCTTGTTGGAGCCTTGGGATTTGAAGACATTCACCAACTCCCCTCACTTTGGCGTCACTGTGACAGTCAGAGACCCAAACCATGAGGTACTGCACTCACAGGAAAGGTTTATCACCATGACTTGTGTGTGGTGGCACACTAAAACAAATGTTGGCTGGTTTCCACATTCAAACCAAACCCAAACAAGGATGAAAAGCATATAACACAGTGTTACTAAAGATTAGCACTGCACGATTAGAGTGAAAAGAAAGACTTACAGCATATGCCTTTATTTGTTATTGTATTATAAAATGATTATACCTCCTGTTCAGCTTTTTGCTCACTGATGTGAAATATGAAATATTTGAAAAATATGAAAAACCTCTTTCATTGGTTAATTTCTTTAATCATTTTGTTGACCCCCTAGCTAAAGTAATGTTGGCCTAACAGTGTCATTCTCTCTAGGTTCTGATGTCCAAACGCTATGGTAAATTTGGTAAATTTACCTTCACAGCTCACGCCTCTGGTCAGCACTACCTTTGCTTCCAAACCAACTCCACACGGTTTGCTGTCTTTGCTGGAGAGAGGCTGGTGAGAACCTATGGACACAAACGCCAAAATTATTTAAAATTTGATTTAAGGGAACAAATGAAGCAACATTTACAGAATTGCAGTATTACAATATGATATCACACACTGAGTCAAGTATGTGAATTGAGTGCAGACTAATCACAGATATTTTTTTAATAAACCCTAATTTTCCTCCAATATGCTGCCCAGAAGCTACATTTGGACGTTCAGATGGGAGAGCACTCAATTGACCCCAACATAGAAAAAAACAAAGACAACATGGAGGCTCTGGAAAAAAGCCTCAGCCACCTCATAGATCAGATGATGTACATCACCAGGCAGCAGGAGTACCAGAGGGTAAATAAGCATTGTACTGTCCTGTCTGCAAACATAAGAATCCAATGACACAATACAATGCACAACTGGGAACTCAGAGGATAGAGGAGCAGTGTGGTACTTGCTAATATTGAACCATCTGCATATGTGAATGTTAAAAAGTTAGTTAACATAAAGTGTTAGCAAACACAAAATAATGTTTTTGATATTTTCCACGCTATGCTGTGGCTTGAAATAAATCATACCGCATAACCTTACAAAATGTAAGGATTCATTCTGAAAACGTAACATTTCAAAAAATACAGAAAGAAAACCTTTCAACAACAGCCAGATTTCATGTCTCCATGTTTTACATTCCCTCCTCTCTTACAGGAGAAAGAGGAGGCGTTTCGTCAGGTTAGTGAGGACACCAACGGTAAGGTGCTATGGTGGGCCGTGGTGCAAACTTCTATTCTGCTGTCGGTTGGTTTCTGGCAGATGAAACGACTCAAGGATTTCTTCATTGCCAAGAAGCTCGTCTGATGATGACCTCTGACCTGTCAGCTGCTCATACCTGTCCCATGTCTATATACTGTAGGCTGCAACAAGCATAGGCCTACTTTACACTTTGGCAAAAAGAGAAGAAAGCTTTATATTTTTCAAACAGCTGGTGACGTGGACATGTGATACTGGGTTAAAACGATGTATGGCTAAAACAATGACCTGAAAAATAAATGTAACAATGTGAGGCAGTTAAAATGTTTTGTTTGTGTATGATATAGACAGACCTTTTCCTTCTTCTCATAATGAAATGGTGTTTTAAAAGATGAAAAAAGAGTTTAAAAAAAAGAGAGTACTGTTGTTGTACACTACAGTACAGCTGTTTTGCCCCATTATAAACAATGGTATGTTAAGGATACTAGAGAAAAGAATAAAAAATGAATTTTATAGAGAATTGTTTTGATTATTTCCATTTTAAAACAACAAGCAAAATGAATTTAATAATATATTTTATGCATAACTTACCCCATGTTCAATATTTAAAAGGTTTAAATACTTGATCTAACAGAGATAGTCTTGTATGGGTATGTAACATTAAATTAGCAAACCCAGATAGTTAAATAATGATGATAACATGGTATTATTTTCAATTAGCTAGCTGGTGTGAGCTTTTTTATTGAATTGCATTTTAGCTACATGTAAAATGTAAAAAACGGACTTAGTTGAAACAGTTACAGTAGTTGGGCTACTAATCTATAACTATACATATTGTATATAGGACCAATAGCTAACAACGTTAGTTACTCGATGGACCAAAACCTCTACTTTGACGTGCGTGTTAAGACGTTAAAAATGAACGTGTTAAGACGTTAAAAATGAACGTGTTAAGACGTTCATTTTTAACGTCTTAACACGTTTGGACCTTAAGGCTTCCATCTTAT